>JAVIAB010000041.1:52467865-52635365 GCA_032433765.1 Megaustenia siamemsis | reverse complement strand
TCTTCTGCCAAGCCATTCTCTTAACCCCTCTTGTATCTTTTCTCTTTGCTTTCCTCTATCTCTTCGTCCCTCAATTTTCCCAGTTGTTACAATATATTTCAGCTGTTCTCTTCTCATTGCATGGCCAAAAAAATTATCATTGTTTCTTCCTAATATTGGAAATTAGCTCTCATTTTTTGCTTTGACCTGGGAGCCGCGATAGCTCAGTGGTTAGTGAACTGGACTACAAAGGACAAAGAGGTAGGGTTCGATCCCAACCGACGGCTTTCGGTACACCCAACCTTTAATGGGTACCGGATTTTTTTTCTTGGAGAGTAAAGCGGCACGGGCCGACCGCATTACCCAAAAATCATATACCGAGGTTCTGCAAAATGTATGGTCACTAACAACATATTCCTTATACGCCACTTGGCGTGACGGGGGTACTTTGCTTTTTTTTTTTTTTAACTTGCTTTGACCTCTTTCAGAACATTTTCATTACTCTTCTTACATGTCCATGGTATTCTCAACATTCTTCTTAAAAACCACATTTCTACAGACTCCAGTAATTTTCTTGTCTGCTGTCCTATTGTCCATAATTCACATCCATATGTTAAGACTGGCTCTACACAACATTTAAGAACTCTTTTTCTTGTTTCTATTGTCAAAAATGGATTGCATAGTATCCTCCTCATTTTTTGGAAAGCAGCTTTTGCCTGAGCCATTCTGCATCTCACCTCTGTCGTACGTCTACCATCTGAGGTTAACAAAGTTCCCAAATATTTAAATTCATTAACTTGTTTAAATATTATTCCACTTGTCTTTATTTTGCACTGAGGTGATGTCTTTTTCTTTGTTGTTAACATTACTTCTGTCTTTTTGCTATTAAAGCCGAGTCCGTTATTTCTGCTTTCTTTCACTATAATGGAAACTAAACAGTTTGGCCAAGCGAAAAGGGATTGAAAAGTGACGGCGCATCCGGTACACAAAAACCCCGTGCTTAAGTCATCTATTTTGGGCTGAAAGTTATACACATTGCGACTTTATATAAACGCACACAAATATACCAGACGCACTTAAAGCCCTTTTAGGAGGTTACGACGAAAAGGCGTAAATATCAGGTGAAAGCAGAAGAAACGACATTTGTGAAAGTATTCGGACATTTTTTGGGCGCATTAAAAGTATTAATCAATGTTTAAACAGCAATAATCTTAGATAGAGGGGGGAAAGAGGAAGGGGAAGGTGTGTGGCTGGATGGTCTACAAGTAAGACATCGGCATCTGGACAGAAATGTTCTGAGTTCGATTCTCGCCATGGGCAGTGGGGATTTGCTAATAATTGAACCGGTGGTTGCCTCTCTGCTTTACCCTACCCTGGTCTCTGGGTAGTGAGATCTGATTCTAGTCCTCTCTGTGTAGTGAGATCTGATTCTAGTCCTCTCTGGGTAGTGAGATCTGATTCTAGTCCTCTCTGGGTAGTGAGATCTGATTCTAGTCCTCTCTGAGTAGTGAGATCTGATTCTAGTCCTCTCTGGTAGTGAGATCTGATTCTAGTCCTCTCTGAGTAGTGAGATCTGATTCTAGTCCTCTCTGTGTAGTGAGATCTGATTCTAGTCCTCTCTGGGTAGTGAGATCTGATTCTAGTCCTCTCTGGGTAGTGAGATCTGATTCTAGTCCTCTCTGGGTAGTGAGATCTGATTCTAGTCCTCTCTGGGTAGTGAGATCTGATTCTAGTCCTCTCTGGTAGTGAGATCTGATTCTAGTCCTCTCTGGGTAGTGAGATCTGATTCTAGTCCTCTCTGAGTAGTGAGATCTGATTCTAGTCCTCTCTGGGTAGTGAGATCTGATTCTAGTCCTCTCTGGGTAGTGAGATCTGATTCTAGTCCTCTCTGAGTAGTGAGATCTGATTCTAGTCCTCTCTGTGTAGTGAGATCTGATTCTAGTCCTCTCTGTGTAGTGAGATCTGATTCTAGTCCTGTCTGAGTAGTGAGATCTGATTCTAGTCCTCTCTGTGTAGTGAGATCTGATTCTAGTCCTCTCTGGGTAGTGAGATCTGATTCTAGTCATGTCTGAGTAGTGAGATCTGATTCTAGTCCTCTCTGTGTAGTGAGATCTGATTCTAGTCCTCTCTGTGTAGTGAGATCTGATTCTAGTCCTGTCTGAGTAGTGAGATCTGATTCTAGTCCTGTCTGAGTAGTGAGATCTGATTCTAGTCCTCTCTGTGTAGTGAGATCTGATTCTAGTCCTGTCTGAGTAGTGAGATCTGATTCTAGTCCTGTCTGAGTAGTGAGATCTGATTCTAGTCCTGTCTGAGTAGTGAGATCTGATTCTAGTCTCTCTCTGTGTAGTGAGATCTGATTCTAGTCCTCTCTGGGTAGTGAGATCTGATTCTAGTCCTGTCTGTGTAGTGAGATCTGATTCTAGTCCTCTCTGGGTAGTGAGATCTGATTCTAGTCCTCTCTGTGTAGTGAGATCTGATTCTAGTCCTCTCTGAGTAGTGAGATCTGATTCTAGTCCTGTCTGAGTAGTGAGATCTGATTCTAGTCCTCTCTGAGTAGTGAGATCTGATTCTAGTCCTCTCTGAGTAGTGAGATCTGATTCTAGTCCTGTCTGAGTAGTGAGATCTGATTCTAGTCCTGTCTGTGTAGTGAGATCTGATTCTAGTCCTCTCTGGTAGTGAGATCTGATTCTAGTCCTCTCTGTGTAGTGAGATCTGATTCTAGTCCTCTCTGGGTAGTGAGATCTGATTCTAGTCCTCTCTGGTAGTGAGATCTGATTCTAGTCCTTTCGGAAACAGCGAAAAACACGGTAGGAGTTCCGTGTGCATGCTGCGCACGTTAAAGAAATCTTGGCTGTTGACATTGAAAAGAGTTGGCGGCCAAGAATGGTCGCTGCCGGGTAATAGGAAAAAGATCTATCTAAAATGATAAAACTCTCGACGATGAAAATGAGAGTACCTCCAAAATCGGAGAATATCTGCATGAATGGTGAGTACCACCTGAAAACGTGGCTTTAAGTGTGGACGATGGGAAAAAAGTTATGTTCACGGAAAATTCAGTCCCTCGTAACTTCGTTAAAGATACAAAGCTGGCGAACGCAATAAAAAATTAAATAAATAAAAAAAAAAGAAAGAAAGTAAAAGGAAACAAAGTAAAAGGAGGGGGAAAAAAGAAGTAAAGATAGAAGACAAACGAGCCAGTGACAGACAAAGATTAATGTTGACTTGTATCATCAAAAGGTGTACTTCGAAAATGAATTTCAAAGAAGACTAAAAAAAAACGTTTTCAGTAAAATGACATAACTTGTCAGGTAAACTTAAAAGTGGAGACCGCGCAACATGATGATGCTGTGGTGTAAAATATAATTAAGATGTAGATACAGCTGTTAGAATAATGAGGCTGCAAATGGCGGACATGAATTTTTATTTCATTAAGTTGGAAAGACACAAGTAATATGAAATATTGAAACAAGAAGACATGAATTTCTGGATATATCAAATGGGTAACTCATGAAGGAACAACACTAGATGCTCATGGTGATGATGATTTCATGTTCCTTTCGGACCGAAGACGGCACATAGGGCGGAAATCGTGGTCCTTCACAATTAACCGTCTTCTGCTTGTTTTGTGTAGTTCTTGATTGTTTCTCAGTCCCATGTTTGAGCCTTTTCCCTCTAATTGTTCCGCGTAGTGGTTCTCTAGGTCAAACTTTTGTCTTTTACCAGTTTCTACATGAATGCTCGACGCGGAAGTATTTCTTCATTCACTCTCAGCACATAACCGATGTATTTCCAACAAAAGACGACACCTTTTTCTTGTAAAACTTGACACGTATTCTTGTTTTGATTCGTCTCTTATCTGTTAATTTGGTCGGTTGGTTGGTTGGTTTGGTTGGTTGGTTGGTTGCGTTCGCCCGATGACTCAAGTATTGTAGAGTATTCGTAGACTGTAGACTTCCTCTTCGTCATCCGCCCTTAAAAGGACGTTAAGTGGACGTGTTTGCGTTGTGTTGTAGTTTGCAGTGTAACACTGTGATATCTGCGCCGTTTGGGGCCCAACACATCCGACTTCAGCACGACGTTTTTGACTACCGGATTGTCTTCCCTCTTCGATCCCTGCTCGCTTGGCCAGACTAGACAGGTTAGTCTGTTACTGGAGGCACCGCGGAGAGGTGGAGCTGGGTCTGGATGGTTTTGGTTCACCGATCCTGGCGCAAGCCATCAGCTATGAGTCGCTGACAACTTCCAGCTCTGGTGCTGGGAGGCGCGTGTTAAAATACAAAGTATCATCTGTTAATTTAAAATGTATTCTTTCCAGCTTATGTTTGATCCCAAAGAAGATGATTACGATATTGGTAAAATAAAATAATCACAATGATAATAGTAATCACACAATGATAATAGTAATCACAATGATAATAGTAATCTCAATGATAATAGTAATCTCAATGATAATAGTAATCTCAATGATAATAGTAATCTCAATGATAATAGTAATCTCAATGATAATAGTAATCTCAATGATAATAGTAATCTCAATGATAATAGTAATCTCAATGATAATAGTAATCTCAATGATAATAGTAATCTCAATGATAATAGTAATCTCAATGATAATAGTAATCTCAATGATAATAGTAATCACAAACACAATAAAGTATTTTAATTGAAAAAAGAAACGCCAACTGTCTTTTATAGACAAGTGTTTAAAATATGGTCTATATTTATATAACCTTTGGCGTCTTGACAGACGGTTGACAGAGAGCAAAGAGGTAAACATAGAAGAGGATGAGAGCAATGAGGAAAGTTCAGATGTCAATGAG
The DNA here is from genome assembly GCA_032433765.1 of Megaustenia siamemsis. Classification (NCBI taxonomy): domain Eukaryota; kingdom Metazoa; phylum Mollusca; class Gastropoda; order Stylommatophora; family Ariophantidae; genus Megaustenia; species Megaustenia siamemsis. The sequence goes on along the minus strand of JAVIAB010000041.1, from coordinate 52,630,566 downwards.
GAAAGTTCAGATGTCAATGAGGAAAGTTCAGATGTCAATGAGGAAAGTTCAGATGTCAATGAGGAAAGTTCAGATGTCAATGAGGAAAGTTCAGATGTCAATGAGGAAAGTTCAGATGTCAATGAGGAAAGTTCAGATGTCAATGAGGAAAGTTCAGATGTCAATGAGGAAAGTTCAGATGCCAATGAGGAAAGTTCAGATGTCAATGAGGAAAGTTCAGATGCCAATGAGGAAAGTTCAGATGTCAATGAGGAAAGTTCAGATGTCAATGAGGAAAGTTCAGATGTCAACGAGGAAAGTTCAGATGTCAATGAGGAAAGTTCAGATGTCAACGAGGAAAGTTCAGATGTCAACGAGGAAAGTTCAGATGTCAATGAGGAAAGTTCAGATGTCAACGAGGAAAGTTCAGATGTCAATGAGGAAAGTGATATGGAAGAAGAGGGTGGTGTTGACAATAATGATGATAACGATGATGACGATGATGATGAATAAATCGTGATATATACTTTTATTTCATTTATGGAAAGAGGATTCATCGAGATATACAGTTTTTAATAAAAATGTATGTGTATGTGTGTGTGTGAGAGAGTAATTATGTCAGTTATATGTTCTGAATTAGTGAAAAACGATGTCCTAATATCATCAAGCACTATACATTAAAAAAAAAAATATGTCGCTCATCATTTTCAGGAGGACGTGAACTTCCGGTCAATATGGTGGATAGGCGGCAGGAACCATTGAAGACTATGTATGAAAAGTGTTCCGTGTTGCAGTTTCCTCATATTCCAAGTCCGGCTTGTTGCAGGAGCTACTGATTTAAGAGCTCTGTGCACACCGTGAGCTGTGCGTTTCATCTGTTTTGATCGTGTTTCGATAGTCCGATTGTTTACGATGATTAATGATATCGTATGATGGAGAACAGTTGGTTGTGCTCACTTTCTGTGCGGTTTCGCCTTATGTCTTTTGGCGTGTGCTGAGACTGCTATGACGGGACTGCAGCTACCTTTCTTTGTTTGGGAGATGAGATATTAATTCAGATGATTCCACTGGCACGGACGGTTGAGCAATTATGGATTTTAATTCGTTTGCAGTGATACCGGGGCCTTCCATAATTATAACCATAACCAATCACGATTTATCAGTAGTTTGGTTATATATTAATGTCTTTATGTCGGATGTTGTTTTACTGAATATACTCTCTTGTGACTGAATCTGCTAATATTGGATAAAGAGATCCGACTGCGAAATGAACCAGATGTATGTGTGGTGCCTGGCCTCATCTTCATTATCATAAGTCGTTTACCTTCTGAATTTAGCACCATCTATTCTTCAAATGCTGTTGCGTTCTTTTTATTTTATTTTTGTTCTCCGTGTTCTGCGATCTTACTCTAGATTTTCCACATTTCTATGTACGTAAAATATTATCATTAGTTAAACAGTCTCTTGCTGAAGTTTTTAATTTTTTTATTTTTAAAATTTTATGTTAAGACCTTCAAATAAACATAATTCGATATACCTTAGATGATTGCAGATGTTTGAAAAAAACCTGGCACGCTCCATGTACGGTGTTGACTAAGACTGCCATACCTCCACAAGGCAACCCCCCCCCAAAAAAAAAAATATATATATATATAAAATAGTCAACTCAGCGTGACCAAGGGAGTGAGAGTAGAAGATGGAAGGCAAATCCCATCCTAAACAACTTGTGACGAAGTCGTGCTGTCGAACTGAAAGGCTTGGCTGCATACTTTTGCTGTTGAACCTCGCCATACGCAGCCAGGTGTCGGCGACCATGCGCTAACCGTGTTAGGCAACTCGACACCCCCCCCCCCCCACCCGCTATTTCTTCTTCTTCTGCGCTTGTCTTTATTTTTATTAATTTTTCTTTTAAAACGAAGTCCCGTGAACATCCTTTTTCTTGTTCTTCACACTAGCAGATGTATGTATGCTCAGGTGCCATGGCCACACAGGCCGATATTCTCCGACTTCAGATATATATTTTTTTTATTGCTGAGCGCTTTGGCGTTTTCTTTGTATAAATATTTTCCTTTCAATTTTGTCATGGGGACGAGCGGTCCATTTTTGGCCTCTCTTTTCCGATTCACAGCTGCTAGGAGTCTTTAACGTGCTCAGAGTGAACACACGACATCGTGTATTTTTTTCTTTGCCGTTGTGCGAGAGAGATAGACATCTGATCTCATTGTCAAGAGATCTGAGTAGGGCAAAACCGCAAAGAAATAAAGTGAAAGATTCACTTTGGTAGGATTCGAACCGGGAACCTTCTTTTCCATAAGCCGATATCTTACCTCTAGACAGCTCAGGCCATTATTGTTCAAGTTTTGTGATAATGATAATTAATGTTTGCTGTACTTTCGCTTCGATGAAGTAGGAACAAAGTAAATGGCGAAATGTGAATTCTCATTGTTTGCTCGGCAACATTTAGCATTCGGTTGATGTATTTCTACATTATTTTGTTAATGTGACAAAAGTGCTCGTATGGCCAGACAACAACAACAAATGTTTCAACCTGGGAGGAGAAGAAAGTATCTCGGGTGTCCATGTACTTTAACACTGCAAAATGCATGTTCTTTGTTCATAATTTGTACTCTATGCTGTTGATTTCTTGAAAACTTTTGTTCCGCTAGATATAACATTTTTTTAACGATTGCTATTTTTACAATCTTAAGAGCCAACCAATCAAATCGCAATTTCGCTGCGGGGATGTTTCATGTAAGCCACTCTTTACAATCGCAGCTTTTTCATTCAACATTTCGCGTCAAATCGACATCAATGATTAAACCCTTCAGTGGTTTTTTTTATTTATTGATATAAAAAAAGGGGAGATTCTCTTATCTGCCTCTATTTTTCTTTTCCCCACTGCACCTCAATTGCTATGCCCACCCCCCTAGTGCTTAAAATTTTTAAAAATATAAATAACTGTATCCAAACGGATCAACTCGCGTATCACAGCTATCGACACCTGGCGTCACAACAGATACGGGATCCGGGTTGTATTGTCGTCAAGGAGTATTTGCGGTGTCAAAGGAAAATAGCGCTCGTTTTATGATCTCCTATACACTTATTCGGCCATCCGTGCAGGGACAAAAAAAGGAATACACAATGCTCAAGAAAAAATGAAAAGAGAGAACGCTAAAAATAGTAACATAAAAAGCGATATTAATAAGTAAAATCAAATAATTGTAGTTAATAAAATTGTCAAAATTAATGTTTTTTGTTAAACGAAAATTTATGTAATTAATATTAATGTATTTGTTTATACATGATTAATTTATTATTTATTTTTAAATGATGAAACTATTTTAGATGTGATAGAAAGCCGATATTAGAGAAATACGATCGTTGTTTCATTTAACTTAAGTATAACGGTGAAAACGGAAACATACTGATTCAAACACAGAAACGCGCGTAAAATATCTCTTGAGATAAATAATAATAAATGAATATTAGAATTAACAGGGAGCCGCGATAGCTCAATAGTTAGTCAACTGGACTACAAAGGACAAGAGGTAGAGTTCGATCCAATAGACGGTCCCGATTCACCCAGCCTTTAATAGGTACCGGATTTTTTTCTGGGAAAGTAAAGCGGCACGGGCGTAATACCGACCACATTACTCCAAAAATCATATTCTGAAGGTCTGTAAAATTTATGGTCACTAACACCATATTCCCTATACGTCACTTGGCGTGATGGGGGTACTTTACTTTTTTTTTTTTTTTTAAATTATTATAATGAACAGAGACAATGAGGAAGTTCTCAAAGAGGCCAACACAAAAAAGTTCTTAAAAAACATCAGAAAGAAGCAATCAACATTTTTCGGGCACATCATGAGAAGAGGACAGTTGGAATACTTGGTTACAACTGGCAAAATTAAAGGAAAGAGAGATCGCGGGCGACAAAGAGAGAAAATACTGGATAGCTTGGTGTCATGGCGTGGAAAACAGTCAACAACAGAACTGATACGATGCACGGTAGATAGAAGATTGTGGAGGGACATGATCGCCTACGCCAACCGGTATGGCACATGATGACGATGATAATGAACAGAAACTTCCGAGGCGACATATCAACGAATCATTTCAGGAAAAGAGGGATCAGGCCAATAATTGCAGTGCTGAGGTAAAGCTGGTAGCAAGGAGCCAGTAGTGGGGTGTGATATACACTCCTACAAGGTATGGAGACAGCTTTACAAAAAAAGGAACGCATCAAAATACTGACGTTCCGGCCTACATGCGGCCTTCGTCAGAGAGCGAGGATAAAAACAACAGATGGTGAGGCACAATGGTGTACCTATTACTACAAATTGGATGATTAAGTTAGGGAGAAGTGGGCCGAGGGATAAGAGATCTTCTTCTACTTTCCTTCCTCATTTGCCTTTCAGCGTCTACGGGAGATACAATTTACGTCCTTTTGGTCTTTTGTCCGTATCTGCTGATTTTATGTTTCTTAGTGCTTCTAATATCCCGTCGATCCATCTTTTTCGTGGTCGACCCTTGGGTCTGATATTCTCGCAACGTTTATTTTGTCACGTGGCCAAACCATTTTATATGTTGTTTCTTTATATATTCTATGGCGGGGGCTATTCCTAGCTTTTTTTTAATCAGTTCTTCATTTCTGATCTTGTCTCTCAGGCTGTTTCCTGTCATTCGTCCAAGACATTTAATCTCAGTAGAGGTTATTTTTCTTATTGTTATTGCTTCTAGGGTCCAGGACTGGCGTTGGTAGCATAACGTTGTGATGAAGATTGTATTGTATATTGGATAAGAGATGGGATGGTGAAAAGACCAGGAAAAGAGGTATGTTTACAACACTCTGAAAAATCCACCAATAATCAAGAAGAAGAAGAAAAAAACAGAACAATAGATACCCCGAAGTAGGATCGAACCCGTTCCCCTCGATACAGCGCCTTGCCTCGAGGAACCTGCGCTAGAGCACACAGCCAGCTAAGCAACCTAATAACTTTTACCACAGATCACTGTCTTTATAAATTCCACGTCTCCTATAATCACGGGCATGCGTTTTGAGAGACAGGGCAACAACATACGCTCGCGAAATACAATACAAGCATAGGGCTAGAGTTCAAAATTGGCCACCACGTCATGCTAGGTTTATGGGGAATGTGGTGTTACTGATTGAAAGCAACAAGAAAGGTCTCAGTCTGAATAGTAAGAAAACGGAAGTAATGGTCATATCGAAGAAACACTCATCACCAGCATACAGAATAAAAATAAGCGAGACAAATCTGCAACAAGTGCAACGCGTCAAATATTTGGGCACAATAATAACATCAGATGGAAGATGCAACACAGAAATAAAAAAGTAGAATAGCTCAGGCCAAAATAGCATTTCAGAAAATGAAAAATATCTTATGCAACAAATCTATGTCAATAGAAATGAGAAGGAGAGTTCATCGGTGCTATATAAAACCAATTCTGACCTATGGAAGTGAATCACGGACAGTAGACAGAATATATTAAAGAACTATAAGGAGATGAACGACTCGAATTAAATATTCAAGATAATAGATAAAAAGTAAAAAAATAAAGTACCCCCGTCACGCCAAGTGGCGTATAGGGAATATGGTGTTAGTGACCATAAATTTTACAGACCTTCGGCACATTATTTTTGGGGTAATGTGGTCGGTATTACGCCCGTGCCGCTTTACTTTCCCAGAAAAAAAATCCAGTACCCATTTAGGGCTGGATGAACCCGGACGCCGTCGGTTGGGATCGAATCCTACCTCTTGTCCTTTGTAGTCCAGTTCACTAAGCACTGAGCTATCGCGGCTCCCTAAGATAATAGGGATGGGCTGTAAATAGAAGAAGTGGAGGATGCCTTGCGCAGCATGAAATTAGGAAAATCGCTCTGGCCTGTTAATATAAGAGAGGATATTGGCACTTCAAGAGAATTTTGAATATCTTTTACCTTTCAGCTCCCTGTGGAGCATAGGTCTTCAACAAACACTTTCCAAGCCGTTCTGTTTCTTGCCATTCTTTTAAGATCATACCATGTCTTCCCCATCATCTTCATCTCTGCTTCTATCCGCCTTCTCCAAGAATTCTTTGGTCTTCCTCTTTGTCTTTGTTAATTAGAGATTTTAAAAAAGGACTTGTTTAATACTCTCAGTTGGTTTCCGTAGTGTGTGTCCTATCCAGCGCCATCGTCTTCGCTGTATCTCGTTATCCACTGGTACTTGACTGGTACATTTCCATAATTCTATGTTAGTGATTTTGTCCTCCCATTTCCACCTTTTTATTCTGCGTAAGCATCCACTAATGAAAGTCTGTATCTTCATGGTTGTTATTTTTGTTGTTCTCCATGTTTCACAGCCATATAATAGGACTACTGACTTAACATTGGAGTTTATAACATTTTTATTTTCGTATTTAACTTAATTTCTTTGGATTTCCATATTACCCAGTTCAACGAATGATTCTCTTGCGTTTGATATCCTTATTTTGGTATAATTATCTGTTTCTTCCTCTTTGTGTAAATTACTTCCCATATATGTGTAAGATTGTACATCTAGTTAAGGTATTTCTCTTATTGTTATTTGGTTATTGCCAATAGCATTAATTCTCATAATTTTTGTTTCATCTCTATAATAATAATAAAAAAAACCCATTATTCTCATGATATTATTACTTATTTTTCACAGTACTGTTATTTTTGGGGAAACAAATTTTGTACTATTGCTTAATTTTGACAAATGAACAACATGATTTATTTGTTGGTTCATGTGTTTTGGTAGGAAATCAATAATAGAATTAATGAACAAATGTAAAGATATAAAGTTATAGAGAGGCATAATCACAACGTCAACGGGCATAAAAGCCTACCTGATGATGATGATAATGAAAATGATGATGATGATAATGATGATGATGATGATGGTCAGAAACACGAAAACGTAACAGAAATAAAAGTAAACTCTAACCCATCAGTTTAGAATAAACGCGTGTGGGAAACAATAAAAACATTTAGAGAATGTTCGTTAAAAAATAGTAGACAGAGTAGTAGTAACAGGTGATTACAGACGAGACGAAGCAATTAGCGAAAGACCGCTGACTCGTCGCTCTTCGTTGAAATACATAATACAAACAAACCCGCAACTCTATTTTAGAAAAAAAAAAAAAATTATTTTTCTCTCGGCACTGTGAAGCACAAGATTATAACAGAGAGCTGAGAATAAGAAACGGAGCTAGGAACTAAATATGAGGAAAACAGCTGTGTTTTATCTGCTTAACATTTGGGGTTGGGGGGAGGTGACATTATACCCACAATATGAAATTCAGAAAGAAGCGGGGCCTTTAAAAATGTATATGCTTGAAAGCTTTGAAAGAAAGGTAGGCAGTTCTGAATAACAGGCACAGCAACATCATTTATGGACACACACGGCCCGTTAGCCCGTTAGTGACATCCCTGTCGCGTGGCAGGGATCATAAGTCGGAGAATTGAAAAGTGTCAGCGGCGCGTCCAGCATCGTGTCACACTTCAACTCTGGTGTTCCCACGCTTGCAGGGACTTGAGCAGCCACCTGCGATCTATGCTCACCTCAGGTCAACCCCTTTGTGCTCACCCTTGCTTTCAACTTAGTCTGTTGGTTACTTTTTCCAGTTATACAAAACGACAAAAACATAACGGCTTTCGCCTTCTTTTCCCCGTTACTTTTGAAACAATTTCAATGCGTAAGTAAAATGAATTTTAAAATGAAGAGCATTCAACTGAGAATGCGTTCATTGATACTTCGGCTATGAAAACAAACTCAAGGGACAACAAAGAACATTTGTTCACTACAAGACGCACCTCCAATCAGAGAGGAATATTGATCGACAGTTGCCAAGCACGCGTCGAGCATGCGGCCAATCAGATTCCGGCGTTGGCTGAGGGGCGGTGTCAAACCTGGGCGCGTTTGAGGTTTTATTTGAGGCCGTTCTGCCGGTCGTGTGCTCATTTGAACGGAGAAGGACCTAACGTCCGGCTGGCGGTGGTCTTCTATCATTGTTTTTAAAGGCCGGTAACTATTTTCAAAGTTGTTGAACACATATCTCTTCCGTGGACGTCTTCCGTGCATCGGTCAGAATGAAACGAAGTCTGAGCGACAGTGATTCCGACGATGGATTTGAGGAGCGACTTAAGTCAGGGTAAGTGTGGCTATTATTATATGCACCGCATATTGTTCACGTGACTTAACGTGCGCAGGGTTATTTGTCAGTTTGAAAAGTTAATAATTGAAACAGACAAGACATTGCATTTAGCTTCGTTCGTGTTATCTAAGTATGTGACGTCAATTCAAATGAGGATTATCAAGTCAATAAAATATTAAGCGTTCATTGAACAGACTTTAGAGTATCAGTCGCAGTGATAACTTAACAGTTTAGTTAACGAAAAGTGACCAAGTGTCATCAATTTATTTAGACGCTTCTTATTCTTAGTTAACCGATTTGTTAACTGACATGACTAATATAGAGCTGTTTTCCGTTGAAGTTTTCCGTTATATTAATTCATATCGAGCTATCCGTATTGTTAGTATATTTGGTGGGGGTGTGGTTAGTATATTTAACAGTGATTTCAAAATTTATCATTAAAATTGTTAACAGAATCTTTGTTTCAAACTCGTCTATGGTATCATTATTAAAGATGGTCATTTATTTCAATTACCTTAATTCAGTGATAACCAAGATTGTTGTTAAATCCGGGGTTGTATCATCATTTTCGTTTCAAAATAACGCATTTAATTTAATAATTTCACACTGTAGAAACGTTTCTGTGGTTCCACTGCTGTGTTGGTGATAATAAGTCACATATTCGTCTATGGATGGAGTTAAAACAAATAAAAGTCTGCAGGAAAGTCCAGAAATCTCTGCGCCATAAATAGCAGACTTCTAGATGAACAATTTTGTCATTGTTTGAAATGCAACTTGTGGTGAAATAATTACGACATGAGCTTACATGAGAGAGCAAAGAACAACATTCAGGATGAAAGCAAACATGCAATGATTTATCAATTTTAAATTAGTGCTATCAATCTTCGTGCTGGTTCCAACTTTCAGTGGTAATTAATTGACTGCGTGAAGTACAATATGATGTCATTAAACAATGACGTTTTGAGACGTTTTCTTATAATATAGAAAGTAAAAAGTCAAGTACCCCCGTCACGCCAAGTGGCGTATAAGGAAATATGGTGTTAATTACCCTATATTTTACAGACCTTCGGCACATGATTTTTGGGGTAATGTGGTCGGTATTACGCCCGTGCCGCTTTACTTTCCCAGAAAAAATCTGGTACCCATTTAAGGCTGGGTGAACCCGGAAGCTGTCGATTAGGATCGAATCCTACCTCTTGTCCTTTGTAGTCCAGTTCACTAACAACTGAGCTATCGCGGCTCGTTCTTACAATCTAAGGAATTTAATTTAATGTGTTTTTTTCTTTCTTTTCTTTTCTTTCTATTTCTTACTTCCTCTTTCTCCGTCTTCCTTTCTGTCTGTCTTCATTTCTTTCTTCATTTGTGTGGCAGCGCCGATTAAAATTGAAGAAAGTGGGGTGGGGGAGGGAGGAAGGGTAAAGGGTTCCCTCTAGACCCTAACCAAAGTTGTATGGGGAATATGGTGCTATGCCCACATTATTCAATGACCAAAGACACATTTTAAATATGACGTGCTCAGTATCATGTTAGGTCGTCCTACTTTCCCAGAAAAATGCGGTGCTCATTTAAGGCTGAGTGGACCTGGAAGCTGTCGATCGAGTTGAGTTATTTGCGGGTCATCATCATTGTACTCCAAACATGTCCATATATGCTGAGATCCCCTCCTCAGGAATCCCCGCAGCGTCCAGCGACTGACGACTCCAGTTCTGCGTTGGTTGATAAGTGCTCTAATACGCCCACTCAGTTTCTCGTTTCTGGCTTGGCCCATCTTAACTCCCATCTTTTTCATCCGAAGGAGCGACATGGATGTCAATCGAACATCAACCATGTCCTTATCGGTCTAGTTCTATTTATTATTGTTGTTGTTGTTGTTGCGTCCGCCAGCTTTCAACTCGGACGAAGTCCCTAGAGACTAGGAACTGAATTTTGCGTGTTAATCCATTTTTCCCTGGCAGCAGTGTGCACACGGGTCCCTCGCCGCACAGGCAGATAACTCAAATTTATATATTTAGAGAAAAGTCATATTTAAATCCTTTTATGTTTACATATTGGATATAGTTTGTCTTGTTTCCCTGTCAGCTTTTGCTACATTTAACCAAAGTTTGAATACTCTTTAGTTTGCTTTGGGGGTTTAGGTAGCCTAACTGGGAAAACCACCCGACAGGGCTACCGACGCTCGGACAACCCGTGTTAGATTCCCGCTGGAAGCAGTGTGAGTTGTACTCTCAGGTTGAAATAAAAATAAAATGACAGAAAGGGGTATAACTCTGGGAAGATGAGGAATGCCGCCTCGATGAGTTTCGATGCTTGAAGCGACACTATCCAGAAGTCTCCGAACACTTCTGGATAGGCGGCCGAGCACATTTGGGTGAAAACTCGCGTGCTAAGAAGACGCCAGTTCAGGTCTCGCACTATACCTTTACTTAATCTTTAGTTATATTATACTTGGGGGACTGGTTGGTCGCGAGGCAAAGACGCCGCCCAGAGAAAGAGAGGTTGTGAGTTCAAATCTCGGCTACACCGGATTTTTTATTTATGATTTCTCTCTGCGGCAACCACCCCATGTCTCAGAAGCGAAGTCCAGATTGAAACGTGCGAGGCCCAGCTTGAAACGTCAATTACTCATCGACGGAAAAAATATGAGTACCTCCGAAATCGGAGTTATCCGCCTGTACGGCGAGGGACTCTGTGCACACGTCTGCCAGGGGAAAATGGATTAACACGCAAAATTCAGTTCCTAGTCTCTAGGGACTTCGTCTGAGGTAAAAGTTAGCGAACGAAAAAAAAATAATGTACTTTATGTGTGTGAATCAGTAACGTTTATTCATTTATTTTGTTGATCACATTATTAACGCTTTATTATTAACGCTTTATTATTAACGCGTTATCCCTTTGAATTCCAGCTCGCCATCTCAAAGTTGCCAGATAACAGACAGGAAGAAGAGGCGAGGGGTAAGTCATATAGATCTAACTTTCTGTTCGTCTGTCGCTTGTTTAGCTGGCTCGTATGTCTGTCTTTTTTTATATATTACGTTGATCTATACTTCTTATTCTCTCGCTACATGTATGTCTCTCGTTATGTCTTTCTTCCACATATGCATGTTTTTTTTTGTAAAGATCTACATTACCTTTTACCTTTCAGTACACCTTTCTGCTTTCCTGCCCATAATTTGTCTGATCGTTGTCTGTCTGCGTTTCTGTCGTTCTTTATATTTGTATATTTCTAGCACTCGTTGATTGAAAACTTTTTTTTTATTTCAATCACAATACCTTGCCAAACACGTTTATTAGTTTTACTCTCTCTCTCTCTCTCTCTCTCTCTCTCTGTCTCTATGTATGTAACTGCTCCTTTATAATTTAAAAATAAATGTTATCTGTCTTATTTATTAGATCTTCATATGTGCTTGATTATCTATATGATAAACATACATCTTGTCTCCTACATGTCCATCCATATATGGACGTACGTAAATCGTGCTGTTTGTATCAGTGGAATCTGGCACTATCAATATTCATAGATACACGTGAAGAGTGTGTGAACGAAATATATATTAAATCAGAGAAATGAGAGAGAGAGAGAGAGAGACAGAGAGAGAGATAATACTAATAGTAAAGGGTAAAACAAACAGTAAAATAATTCCCAAATTGCTTCCAAATTGCATACACAAAAGGAGTTAGAAAAGACAGAGTGAAAGAAAAGAGTGAAGGATACAGAAGTGCTAGAAACACTGGATTAGATATGTAGAAGATGTTAGAAACAAATAAAGAAAGAAAAGAAAGAAAGAAAGAAAGAAAGAAAGAAAGAAAAAGAAAGAAAGAAAGAAAGAAGAAAGAAAGAAAGAAAGAAAGAAAGAAAACAAGTGACAGGTACAAAAAGGGAGAGAAATATATTTCTAAACAAAAGAATAGACTGGTAAACAGACCGACGGATTGACCTTACACGTAGTACGTGTATTGGATTAATGAACGCACAAGTTGGGTGTTTTAATGGATTAATTAGATCATTATGGATGTGTAGAATGAAACGATCATTATTGAAACAAAAGACCCCAAAAAGATTAAGCAATTAAAAACTGGCAACAAAAATATGTGCAAGAGCTCGCACCGTTTATTCATAATTTTTATCAAAAATATTCACAAATTATATGTTCAAGTCTGCCATTAAGGATTTCATTCAATTAATTTGTTAATTTTTTTTTCTTCAGATTATTGAAAAGCGAAGACGGGACAGAATTAATACCAGTCTATCAGAGCTTCGCCGTCTGGTGCCGTCAGCTTTCGAGAAGCAGGTCTGTAATATTAATTGCTCTTTTGTTTCTATGCTTTTGTCTATATCTCTATCTCTTTATGACTCTGTACATCTCTGTTTCTCTCTATAAATTAATCGCATGTTCTTTATTTTGCTTAATAAATATCTATTTCTAAAATTTAATCTCACTATCTCGCCCTCTCTCTCTCTCATGCTCCTTCTCTCTCTCTCTCTCTCACGCTCCTCTCTCTCTCTCTCTCTCACGCTCCTTCTCTCTCTCTCTCTCTCACGCTCCTTCTCTCTCTCTCTCACGCTCCTTCTCTCTCTCTCTCACGCTCCTTCTCTCTCTCTCTCTCTCACGCTCCTTCTCTCTCTCTCTCTCTCTCTTAGTGAAAAAAAAATTAGGAAACGTTAAAGAAAGAAATAGCACAAGAACGCTTGAATTTCCTTTTCTACGGGCATTGAAATTCACTTATAACTTAAATTTGACTCCCATCGAAAATTGTGTCGTGTTGCAAGCACAGTCACACACCGGAGTCTCACTCTGCCAAGAATATATAGAACAACAACAACTTAAATGGTTTAGCCACCTGGTCAGAGTGAATCCTTACCAATCACCACCAAGGGCGTTCTTCTTGAGAATGCATGGAAAAAGACCAAGAGGAAGACCCAGAAGAAGATGGATAGATGCAGTGACAAGACAATTCGAGCAGCACAAGAACGACAAATGATATAAACCACGACACCTTTTAGGTATCAGTGAAAAAGAAAAGAAGAAGAAGAAGAAAGAAAGAAAGAAAGGAAGAAAGGCAAGCAATAATTTAAGACAAATAAAGACACTTAACAACAGACTGGGCATTACCTTTATTGGAAGTAGAAATAATAGACATAGTAAACTGAAGAATCAATCAGTGCACCATCACTATAAGGAGAAAAATAAAATAGCGCTCTATGATAGAGGGGAAGACACAACATGATGATGGCAACAACCAATTACCTGAAGTTTTTGCATTTTCCCTTCATCATTATGCATGAAAAGGTCAAGCTCTAAATGATAAAGCGCCGCCCTGTATATCAGCTGTATATCGTTTCTCGTTGTCATGGGAATGCGTAAATCACACAGCCATCAGTTTTAGCACTCGACCTTCGGCTCGGTATCGGAAGGATTATATGTCTTTGAATCGTTTTTAAAAAAATGGCTTTTCATTCCTGTACGTAAATAATGAAAGAGAGAATGAAAGGCGCGCGCGCGCACACACACACACACACATACTCACTCTCTCTTTCTCATATATTTAAATATATATTGAAGCTGCGATAGCTCAGTGGTTAGTGAACTGGACTACAAAGGACAAGAGGTAGGGTTCCATCCTAATCGACGGCTTCCGGGTTCACCCAGCCTTAAATGGGTACCGGATTTTTTTTATGGGAAAGTAAAGCGGCACGGGCGTAATACCGTGCAACATTACCCAAAATTCGTGTGCCGCAGGTCTGTAAAAATTATGAACACTAACACCATATTCCCTATACGCCACTTAGCGTGACGGGGCTCTTTACTTTACTTTACTTTATATACATACACATATATATATATATATCTGCGATCAAGACTCAATCAGAGTAGGATTCCAGACTCTCTCACGAAGTCAGCTGTCTGTTTAAGTGATTCGATTGCCGCGTATAGTTTCTTTTCCAGGGAGGTGGGCGTGGACCACATTGCTCTTCTCAGGTCTGTGTACTGGGGGCAATCCTGTTGAACATGTTTTGTAGTCATATTGTCCAGTGTACAGAGGCATAGGCTGGTTGTACCTATTTTGAATTTGGTGAACATGTGATTTCTCATTCTATTGTGGCCAGTGCGTAGGCGAAGTATGATGACTTGATCCCTCCTTGATAGTTGGTGGTATCCGTCACTCTCGTTATGCTTTGGGTGTTCTCGTTTCCATTTCTCATGGAACTGACCTTTGAGGATAGATTTGGCTTCATCATAACTGAGCGGATGGTTCTCTTTAGGTAATCTCCATCCATTCTTAGCAAATTTGTCTGCGCGTATATATATATATATATATATATATATATATATATATATATATATATATATATATGTAGAGAGAGAGAGAGAGAGAGAGAGAGAGCAAATTAATGTAATAACGATTATTGTATAAAAATATAAATAAAATATTATATTCACAAATAAATGTCATTCCTCAAAGATGTACAACGCGAGACTCCTTTATCCACCTTCTAAAACTTGGAGAAGATAATAAAAGCGAGAAAAGACAAGAACATTCCACTTTCAAATGCTGTGAATTAGTACGGTGAATTGTAACAGTTCAGTTTCATGTGACAAGATATGTTAGAGGGCGTTAACAGGGACCATCGACTCAAAGTTGATCAAGACCTAATTTCACCTATCCCGTGCTGTTTCCTTGATTAGCGTGTGTTTTGTAAATAACTGGTTAGCAAATTGTTGTTTATTGTGATCGTCACAGTGATGAGAGCAGCTGATATAGAACACCTAGTATTGCACCAAAGCCATCTATAAATATACAAAGGTCCGCGTGCAGAAAATAAAACAGGAAAACCACCCAAACAGAATGACGTAATTAGATTTAAAAAAAAAAAAGAAGTAAAGTACAGAGCCCCGTCACGCCTAGTGACGTTATGGAACATGATGTTAGTGACCATCATTTTTATAGACCAACAAATGATTTTTGGAGTAATGTGGTCGGCTTTACACCCGTGCCGCTTTACTTTCCCGGGAAAATACCCATTTAAGGCTGGGTGAACCCGGAAGCCGTCGATCAGGATCGAACCCAACCTTTTGACCTTTGTAGTTGCGTTCACTAACGACTGAGCTATCGCGGCTCCCGTTATTAGCTGCAGGAGCTATAAACAGCTGACGTCACTTTTCCCCACAACAGCCCCTGCTCGCAAAGCTGAAAACGTCACTATAGTTGGAAGTCCAGGAATTTCCCGTCAGCCCATAGGCCTTTGTAGATCTATAGATGGCTGTGGTTGCTCTATCTGTGAAGACGAACAAGCTATTCAACTTATTCAACCAGGAATCATGTAGTCATAGAAGTGGTTACCTGTGTTCGATCATGTGACCTTAAACTTGACTCAACCATTACTAATTCAAGTTGAGTGACCATCAAACTTTTAATTTCTTTCTTCACTTGTTTCCTTCGACAGGGCTCGGCCAAACTTGAGAAAGCGGAAATTCTCCAGATGACAGTTGATCATCTCAAAATTTTGCATCAGAAAGGTAAGAATGGTTTAGCTATCTTATGTGCTCTTTCTTTCTGTCTTTCTTTCTGTCTTTCTTTCTTTCTTTCTTTCTGTCTGTCGTTCTTTCTTTCTTTCTTTCTTTCTTTCTTTTTCTTTCTTTCTTTCTTTCTTTCTTTCATTTTTCTTTCATTTCTTTTCTTTCTGTCTTTCTTTCTTTCTTTCTTTCTTTCTTTCATTTTTCTTTCTTTCTTTCTTTCATTTTTCTTTCTTTCTTTCTGTCTTTCTTTAATTTTTCTGTCTTTCTTTCTTTCTGTCTGTCTGTCTGTCTTTCTTTCTTTCTTTCTTTCTTTCTTTCTTTCTTTCTTTCTTTTTTGTTTTTTTCGTTTCTTTCTCTCTCTCATCCCCCCTTCCCTCACCCTCTTTAACTCCTTTACCTCTCTTTTTTTCTTTCATTCGGTCTTTCTTTCTTTTATTTAATTTATTGTCGAAGACTGACATTTTTTTAAAATGGCAAAACAATAAATTTAGTATTGCTCTTTAATTCAAGAGTTTCATATACCGGATTTTATTTTCTTGTTTGCTTATTTGTTGCCTTATTGTGTTTGTTTTTTTATTTCTGAGTTTAGAAGATAGCGTAATCGATCAATTTCTCTTCACAGGTATCAACAGCTACAATTTCGATCCTCACGCAGTCGCAGTCGATTACCGTGGTGTAGGCTTCAGAGAATGTGCTGCAGAAGTGGCTCGATACCTTGTTGCGGTAGAGGGACTCGATCTGCAGGACCCATTACGCTTACGATTATTAAGCCATCTCCAGTGCTATTCCGCTCAAAGGGAAGCAGCTGCTAAGGCGTCTATCCAGAGCAACACGTGGGGTGGGATGAGTACCATGAGTGGGATGGCAAGCCATGGGAGCTTTGCCCCCACTCAATACGCTGCCACTCCCATGACAACGCCCATGACAGCTGTCATGCAAAGTCAGCAGCATAACTTGAGTCATTCAGAACACATCTCACACATGACAACATCGTCTCACCAAGGAGGAATCATCACCGGGACATCCGCCATATATCCTTCCAATTCCTCGTTCACAGACACATCCCGACAAGGACAAGCGGACTCTCTCCTCTCCGGGCACATGAGACTGTCCAGCAGCTCAAACAACGCTACCGTCACACCTGCCACGCCCATGAACCACAACTCAGCTCCGCAGTCACAGATCTCACCTCCACTCTTCTCCACTCTTCCAAACCTCCACTCCCAGTTTCCGGTTTCCGCTCTCAACATGAACTCCGTGTCGTCAATGATGTCCTCCCAGAATGCATCTTACCACAACCAAGGGCAAGGTCAGGGCAACGGCTCGGCAAAGCCTTACAGGCCTTGGGGAGGGGAGCTGGCCTACTGACTATATGAATAACATGCACAGACAAAAGCCACGGAAGCGAAACAAAATTATACTTAATTTATCACACTTCACGGTGCAACCATACGATTTCAAACTCCTTGCATATAAAGCCTTGTAGTACAAGTCAAATCGAAAGACATCCTTCAGTGAAATACATATTTCCTTGCCTTAGCAGTGAAGCTATCAAGGTACTGGTGTGTTTGAAATGTAATAACAAATTTACAGTGTATAAGTAAAACGAACACCCAAGGTATTTTGAACACAGCGGAAAATGACACATTTTAAAAATAGAAATTGCTGACAATGTCCAATAGATAATATTCTCTTTTATCTTTACGACATATATTACTATTGATGAGGTGTATGTTGGGGGGCTCACGACAAGACCCGGGGATAAAGGCCGCTTGGTCAAAACAGTCGCCACGACGTATGAGAGAGACTCGGGATTTTTATTTCACCCCGGATTTAAAAAAAATCTGTTCTGTCTACCGCGGGTTTCGAACACCGTACACCAGCTTTTCAGCCAGCGGAACAGTGGATTTCACCGCACGACCACGAGCTCCTCAATTAATGATATTGCGCTCGCTTAATCGAAAGGTCTGCATAAACTCGTAATACAACAGTGCAATTTTTTTCTTCACAGACGTGTGTTGACGTTTCAGGTTTTGATTACATTGTTCGTGTGGATAAAAATCATTGTAGTTTTCTAAATCATGTAGACTTTGGTTCAAATCACCGAAGAGGTAAAAAGTTATATTTTTGTAGTCTAGCGTTGGGAACATTAATTATGACCCGAACATCTAGTAGCGACAGCATTCAACTCTTATTCAACGGCACCGAAAGTTCACCGATAGACGCTAAAAGTGGAATGAATGTCGTTATTATTATTATGTTATATATATGTGTTATTATGATTATTATGTTATATATATGTTATTATGATTATTATGTTATATATATATGTTATTATGATTATTATGTTATATATATGTTATTATGATTATTATGTTCAAGAGAAAGAACAACAAAAGAAACATAAGGCAACATAGAAGAAGGGATAGGCTTTAACGTTTAAAAAGAGCACAATGACCTACACAAGACATAGAAAGATGATGAAAGAAGGTCAACATCAACATAGTGGCTGGCCAAAATAGAGCAAGACTTTCTGCTATGCTAATATTATGTTTATAATTCTTTAAATGTACATTATATATAAGGGTCCGCTTTAATCATCATTTACTTATACATACTCCCCTCTATGACATCAGTTGTTTGTATTCATAGTTATATCTTCCAGGACAACAGTTTTGTACGATTAAAGAATGTCTCCTTGCTGGATTTATATCCCGATCGTTCTATGTTGGCGGATATTCCGTCGGAGAATTATGCTCCTCCTTGATGAATTTTCCAATTGAATGTTCTTCCTTGCTCTTATTTTATTACACCATGGGCGTTCCGTTTCTGTGATTATGTTTTGAGGTTTAAGATGATATGAAGTCTTTAATAAATGTCGTTAATATGAGATTATTTTCATTAGAAAAAAATGTTTTATTTAAAAAAAAAAAAAAAAAAAAAATAATAAACCGTTAGAAGTAGGTGACCGCGTCTCTAAGATTAACTTGTTTTTTTTCTATCAGTTAACTCCATACAGTAAGGGGACATCATTCAATAAGCAATAATAACAGTAATGCCAATAATACCAATATAATAACAATGATAACATTAAAACTAATAATAACAATAATGATAATAATAATGATAATAACAATTATAATAATAATTATAATAATAATTATAATGGTACTTGTTAAAATGATAATAGTAATATATTAACAATAATAATAACAATAACAATCATAATGATTATAATAATTATATTAATAAAGATGATAATAATATCAGTAATGATAATAACAATGATAATAATAATTGTAATATAATAACAATGATGATAATAATAATTGTAATATAATGATAATGATGACAATAATAATAAATTAATAACAGCAACAATAATAATAATTATGATATTAAAAAGGATAATCATAGGTCTCCATATCTTGTAATGTAAAACACTGTAATCCAGCGCCATCTCCTATGATCACTTACAGCCGCTGAAATCATCAGTTTGTCGAGAATACCAAATAAATACCCACGAAATCTCATCCTGGTTAAGCAATAACCGGGGCAGAAATACCAAATAAGAAATGTGCCCAGTAGGAGCATGTCCCACCACAAACGGTCAATACCTTTAAAAGATGGCCTAACATCATAAAGTGCTACGACGATCATCATTTTCGGGAGGACGTAAACTCCCATGGTATATGGTGGATAGGCGGCAGGAACCATTGAAGGCTATGTCTGAAAAGTGTTCCTTCTTGCAGTTTCCTCATATTCCAAGTCCGGCTTGTTGCAGGAGCTACTGAGTTAAGTGCTCTGTGCACACCGTGAGCTGTGTGTCTCATCCGTTTTGATCCTGCTTCGATATACCGCTTGTTTACGATGAATGATGATATCGTATGACGGGGAACAGTTGGCAGTGTTCACTTTCTGCGCGGTTTCGCCTTATGTCTTTTGGCGTGTGCTGAGACTGCTACGATGGAGACTACAGTTACCTTTCTTTGTTTGGGAGATGAGTTAGTAATTCGGATGATTCCACTGGCACGGGCGGTTGAGCAATTATGGATTTTAATTCGTTTGCTGTGAGACCGAGGCCTTCCATAGCCAATAACAATAACAATAACCTTTAAAAGAATATATTTGTGACACAAACCTGAGTAGATAAGACTCGTTAGTCGGGAAAGTTTGCTTTCCTCGAAGAGCCTGCTCTTGCAACAGCTGTTGCTTTGTAGAAATGTTAAAAAAGAAATAAAAATTAAATTTAAACATATTTAAAGTCTAGTAAACAATCCAGATAAATTATGTATAGAAAACGAATGACTGGATCAAAAAGGGAGGGGGGGGGGGAGAGAAATGACAGTCCAAAGCGATCCAGTAAAATAACTGTCTAGAGAAGGAAAAGAAAAGATTCAGTAAATAAACATACAAGTCATTCACAACAATACCTACGTTTTTCCACTGTAATTAATGCGTGCACAAGCCGCATTCATTTTTGTAGATGTTTATTATGATTTCTGATTCCTATCAACGGTTACAGTTGCCTTGTTTTCTATTGTGTTTTCAGTGTAACCACAGCGCAACAACAATGGCGATATCAAGATGTTTCTGTTTTTTTACGACTACGATTTCAATTTTACAACAAAATGTAAAATACTTAAAAGGGCGCCAGCATTGTTGTAAAGTAAATTATGTCAAACATTTACATTTTAATGTTAGGTAGAAGTTCAATTTAAAACAAAGGCGAAGTGCAGCGCTTATTACGCAAACAAAATATGTGAGTTGAGTAAATAACAGAATAATGTAGCGTCTGTTACCAGCATTTAAGACGGCTCAATGGAGGCAGTAAGCAACAAAGCGATAAAGCATGAAAAGTGGATTAAGAAGGACAAGTGAATCTGCATGATCTGTAAAGAGTAGTTGTGAGATGAAAAGCGGTATCACGCGGACAACACATATAGGCTTAGTTCAGGTAATGAAACCGAGGGGGAAATTTAAAATGAGACTTATTTTATGAGCTACCACCGTGAACATGTTTCGGATCATCTATCACAATGAACAGATCTAACACTTATTCTGCTTTTCGTTTGTGTTTTAATTGTCCCATTTATTACGTTTGTGGGAACCTTATAATTGTAGATGTTTCGTTTAATTGTAGAAGTTTCGTTTAATTGTAGATTCATATTTAATAGAAGAAAATGTAAAGAGAAACTCGTCGCAGTACTTCGTGACATGTGGGGAAGAATACAATGTTACTTATTGTTGGGTCCCATATTTTTGATTCAATCAGGCTTGCTGCCGGAGCTAATGAGTTTAGTGCTGTATGCATACTGTGAGCTGTGCTTTTCATCCGGATTGTGTTTCGATATTCCGATTGCTTACGATGAATGACGATACCGTATGAAGAAGAATAGTTCAACTTCGTTCAATTTCGGTACCGCTTGGCTTTATATTTTTTGGCGTGCACTGTAGTTGCTATGATGGGGACTGCAGCTGCCTTTCTTTGTTTGGATCCTTCAATGAGATGAGTTTTAATTCAGATGATTTCACTGGCACGGGCGGTTGAGCAATTATGGATTTTAATTCGTTTGCAGTGATACCGGGGCCTTCGACTAACCATTACCATTTGTGATTCCCATTACTCGTCGACGTCCTACTTTCATAGAGAAAGTATCTGGCACTTTTTTTCAAAAGGAAAAGTTCCCGTTAAAATTGCACAAATAAATTTTATGGCCTTTGGCGTCTTGACAGACAGTTGGTTGCAAGTAATCATGACAAGTCAGTAGTTTGGTAAAGCATTAGTGTCTCATACTGGGTGCTGGCTTTCGGTTCACCCAGCCTTAAATGGGTACCGGATTTTTTTTCTGGGAAAGTAAAAAGGCACGGTGTAATACCCACCACATTACCCCAAAAATCATGTCCTGAAGGTCTGTAAAATTTATGGTCACTAACACCATATTCCCTATACGCCACTTGACGTGACGGGGGTGCTTTACTTTTTTTTTTTTTTACTGGGTGCTGCTTTACTGAACATCTTTTCTCGTGGCTGAATCTGCCAATCCTAGACGGACAGATCCATCCACAGAACGAGCAAGGTGTACCCGCGGTACCCGGCCTTGTCTCCTTTCTCTTGCGCCTTTTGTCTTCTGAATTTGACATCAGCCCTGTCTCGAAAGTTATCAATTAAGTGAAAAGATTATTTAAATGTTACATATAAACTATGTGAATAGACTTCACACAAAATGTTACAGGTAAACTGTATTAGAGAGTCTTCATTAAACGCTATGAGAAAACCACACCTAAGGGCTGACCAAGAAAAGGATTGATTAGTAGTATGTACGCTACAAAAAAAAGGAAACATAACAGTAGGAGAGGCCAATATAAGAGCAAAAGACCGCAAACTGTATCACCCCTCGACGCTGCAAGGCACACGAGAAAGGAAAGAAGAAGAAAAAGAATTATATTCGAAATTTAAGTGGTTATGGTTATGGAACGCCCCGGTATCACTGCAAATGAATTAAAATTCATAATTGCTCAACCGTGCCAGTAGCGGTGTTTCAGTGGCAAATATTACAAATACATTGTGTGAAATAAGTGTATTTTAAAATTCACAACAAAACTGTATGTCAATATTACATATTGAAATTTTACATAAAAACTGTATGTCAATATTACAATTTTACATAAAAACTGTATGTCAATATTACATATTGAAATTTTACATAAAAACTGTATGTCAATATTACAATTTTACATAAAAACTGTATGTCAATATTACAATTTTACATAAAAACTGTATGTCAATATTACAATTTTATATAAAAACTGTATGCCAATATTACATATTGATTTTATAGATAAATTGTATGAAAAGACGGCAAATTACATTTTTATAGAAACATTGCTTGAACTATTTTCATATTCAATTTTAAAGCTAAATTGTGTGAGAAGAATGCATATTCTGTACTTCACTAAGTTTAGATGGGCAACCTCTATCCGGCTTAAAAGTTACAGACACAAAAACGAAATAACTCAGGAACATTGAATACTTCTTGGTGCAAAAGTAATAATTTGAAGAAAGTATCGGTTTTATAACAATGCAGAACATGAAAAATATCTTTAAAAATGTATGTCCATAGAAGTGAGAAAGAGAGTTCATCGGTGCTATATAGAACCAGTTCTGACCTATGGAAGTGAATCATGGACAGTAGACAATCAAATGAAAAGACGATTAGAGGCCACAGAGATAGGATTTCTCAGTAGATTGTTGAAAGTTCCCTGGACAGCTAAAAAAGACCAAAGAGGCCAACACAAAAAGACCTAAAAAACATCAGGAAAAAAAAAATCAACATTTTTCGGGCACATCATGAGAATAGGAAAGTTGGAATACTTGGATACAATTGGCAAAACACATGGAAAGAAAGATCGCGGACGACAAAGAGAGAAGATAGTAGATAGCTTGGTGTCATGGCATGGAAAACAATGAAACCCAGAATTGATACGATGCATTGTGGATAGAAGACTGTAGAAGGACATGATCGCCTACGCCAACCAGTATGGCACATGATGATAGCATAATCAGACGTCGACATGCCATTAGCTATGCTTGTTTATGAAAAGTAACTTCATGACAGGGGACCCAGGGGCCTTAAGATATCGGTCATATCAAAATCTCATGTTTTTATGTATAACGTTAATAAGAGTTACACGTTTATAAGCATTTGTTTGAATAAAAAAGAAGGTAGTAAAGGTAACGAAGAAAGGTAACGAGAAAGTAGCAAATAAGGAAAGAAATGATATAATGAATAGAAAATGTATTTTGTGTGTTTTGGATTTGAGTAATAAGTGGAAAGAATATCCTGTTAATATAGTGGTAAACTATTTATCTACTGGGAAATTGAGCAATTATGGATTTTAATTCGTTTGCAGTGATGCTGGGGCCTTCAACTAACTACTATAGTACGTTCAGAAATTCATAATCACACCTGAATTAGTTTGGAATGATAACCGCTTGTTATTTTGGTTTCAGAATTGGCATGCAATCTTAGAATATTGATGACGCAAAGATTTTGGTATTTTTTATTCCACAAACACAACCGATTTTGCACATCAGCGAATTCCTTTGATTTTTTATGACGATATCACACAAGTTGATTCAAATTTTAGAGTTTACAGTAATCGTGTTAAATATTTCAGTTTACGGCAATTCTTGTCAGAGGCGTATCTACATAGTGCTTAATTGTGGGTGTTGTTCGTTATGTGTATTTGCAAACATGAATTCAATTGGTTACAATTGCTGATATAGTAAAAAAGTAACCTTTTGCATAGTTATAAATTTGCATTTCAAACTCATTGTAATTTAGATACAAATGTTGGTATTTAAAGTCAACAAATTGTCTACTGAGTCTTCACAAAATTAATAAAGATACGCCTTCCCTTCGGTAATTAATGCCCAGGCCGTGGTGCATCATGTTGTTCAATAACAATTCAGTTTTGTGCACGGGATTTTCCTGAAGTTTGTGTTTCTGCAATAGCCAAACTATTTTACGTGAACGACCGCACCAAATTAATGTATATAACCTAAAATAGTGTCAAATTCGAACAAGGTGAATTTAATATAGCCTAAAGAAGAAAACATTTAGACTAGATCAAATTTCTCAAAGCAAAAAATATTTCTATAACGTCATCAATATTCTAAGATTGCATGCAAATTTTGAAACCAAAATAACAAGCGGTTATCACGCAAAACTAATTCAGGTGTGATTATGAATTTCTGAACGGACTATACTACATTATCTACTATCTATTGTGCCTTTGATATGAAGTATTAATATTGCTATTTTATTGCTTGATTTTTATAGGGATTTTCTTGTGTCAAATGTCTCTATATGTTTAACAATACTTTCTTACATTCCCCTGATATAACGTTTAGAGTAGTAAGACTTTAAAGTCTGGAACTTTCCAGAAATGTCCTAAGCGGCAAAGAAGCCACATTTGGTTTGTTTACATATTAAATTTATGAGATTGCTCTTTTAGAGCGATTCTCATGCTTTATTTAACGGTGGTGATTTTTTATTCCCCGACAAATTTCATTTTAATCTCTTGTACACTCCGACACAGTCGCACAGTTGTAAATATATAGAATCGTATCTATAAACTTGTTGTGCTTCCTATTTTTCAATAATTGTGATTTAGCTACGTGTTTTATTTTCATAATTTGTGTAATAAATACGGCTTGAGAACCATTGGTAATGCGGTGTTATCGACGATTATTGACGTGGAAAGGGGCGTAACGAAAGGGCAAGAATTTGCCTGGAACTGTTACAGCTTATTTCATTTAGGAATTAATTAATCAATTGCTAAATTTGTGTTTTACCAGTTCTTAGTTCCAGGTTGATTTGTTTTAGTTGCATTTTTCTATGACAATTTTTTTTAATCTGGTCAGTTTTGTTCATATGCCAGTTTGCGTTTGTAGAATTTATTTTGTTATAGTGGTATTGTTTTGTGTATTTTTTTATTTATTTATTTTTTTTTTTTGGTCAGTGATTAACAATTCATGCGCGATATCTTCGGGAATCTGCTCTTCCTCGAACTACTCATGATAGATGAGACTGGCGTATAAGAGTGACCAAGAAATTATTCCAAACCACTATCAAAAACCAATAATTTACGCCTGCATAAGTTTTGCCAAAATTAAATTGCCAAAGCTTTTTATTTATCGCAAGTGTTTATTTATTTATTCGGCCCAAAAGCGGCATTGCAAATACATAGTTTACAAACAAAAATAATTCTTGTGCAATATTTACAAACATTATTACTTAATATAAGAACATCTTTTATATTGTGTAATGTGCAATAGTTTTAAAAAAAAACGTGGTCATTTTTTTGCTATTATTTATATTTATAATTAACACCAAAATAATGCATTTTAAAAATTATGCATATTTTTTTAAAAGCCTGTGTACATATAGGCGCGAGTGTGTGTGTGTTTGAATCGTGTACATATTTCTGAAAATTGTGCTGTTTAACGCACGCTGCCTGTACACAATTGATCTTTTTTAAAAATGAAATGTGCAATACTGGAGGCCTTACATGTTGCTAAGCAACGACGTTCAATAAAACTGTTGATATTAAAACTGTTGAATTTGGTTAATTTTTGTTTGAAAGTTTAATTTATTGCTTTACATTGTGTTACTATACAGGGTATCTGGGAGAAGAGAAAATACGGTACCCATATACTGCTTCTTCTTCTGCGATCATGGTTCATTCAAACTAAGACTCCGGACTCTCTTATGAAGGCAGCTGTCTGTTTAAGTGATTCTGTACCCACATAAGGCTGGGTGAATCTAGAAGCCGTCGCTTAGGATCAAACCCGACTGTCCTTAGTACTATAGTCCTGTTACTAACCACTGAGCTGTCGCGGCCACCATCTTAACATCATCATCATGTGTCATACCGGTTGGCGTAGGCAATAATGTCCTTCCACAATCTTCTACCCACAGAACATCGTATCAGTTCTGTTGTTGACTGTTTTCCATGTCATGACACCAAGCTATCTAGTATTTTCTCTCTTTGTCGTCCACGATCTCTCTTTCCATGTATTTTGCCGGTTGTAACGAATTATTCCAACTTTCCTCGTCTCATGATGTGCCCAAAAAATAATGATTGTTTCTTTCTGATATTTCTTAGGAGCTCCCTTTTTGTGCTGGCCTCTTTAAGAAGTTCCTCATTCGTCTCTTTAACTGTCCAGGGGACGTTCAACATTCTTGTGAGAAATCCTGGTACACCCATGGGAAGGTGGTTCTCCCGTTAAGCCCCCCTACCAGGGTTACGTGAACCCAGGTGGTGGATGATGTTGTGGGAGCAGCCGACAAGTAGTGCCGGTTATGGTCCCCACTCCGTGGTGGCAGGCAGAAGATCTCATTATTAGAGACGATGGCTGCGATCTCCGACTAGTACAGTCACTGCCAAGAAGGAAATGAATGACAAATTACCTTCTTATACTGTCAAGTAAAATTATGTCCAAATACAACTTAATATCTACAAATAATGGCGTTAATGGGGACTCCACAACCATCTTAACAGGATAATAATTAATGAGGAAATTCCGAGTTCTGTGACATGTAAAACACCATGCATTTGCGTGGATAGTGCTTTTGTATTGTTTTTATATGTTGATACTGTATATATATATATAAATATATATATATATATATTTAATCGGTTTATATTTTATATGCTGATTCTGTGGTTTCCTCTTGCATTGAGCACATACGCATTTCTTGTGTCTTTCTTATTTGGAAACCCTCGGAGTCGCAGTATGGGAATCCCTGATCCATACCATCAGCTGTTTTCCTGTTTACGTTGCTCGTGGTGACCTGGAAAGTCAAGACATGCCCATTCTCTGATCTTACCTTCTTTTCTGTTGTGTTTTATGTCTTCTACGTCCACACACTGTACACTGCATGGGGCTTTTCTTTCTTTCTTTCTTTCTTTCTTTCTTTCTTTCTTTCTTTCTTTCTTTCTTCTTTCTTTCTTCCGTTTTTCTTTCTTTCTTTCTTTATTTCGTGTTGTCTCTCTCTCCCTTCGCTTTCAATCTCTTTCCCGTTCTTTCTTTCTTTCTTTCTTTCTCTCTCTTTCTTTCTTCCTTTTTTCTTTCTTTTTTTTCTTTCTTTCTTTCGTTTTGTCTCTCTTTCCCTTCTCTTTCAATCTCTTTCCCGTTCTTTCTTTCTTTCTATCTTTCTTTCTGTTTTTCTTTCTTTTTGTCTTTCTTTCTTTGTTTATTTGTTTCTTTCTTACGTTTTGTCTCTCTCTCCCTTTTCTTTCTCTCTCTCTCCCGTTCTTTCTTTCTTTCTTTCTTTACTTCTTTCTTTTTATCCATCTTGATCTCCTGTTTCTCTCCTTCTCTCTCTTTCTCTCTCTCATTCTTTCCTTTTTTTGTTTTGTCTCTCTCTCCCTTTTCTCTTACTCTCTGTTGTTCTTTCTTTCTTTCTTCTTTCTTTCTTTCTTTCTTTCTTTCTTTCTTTCTTCTTTTTATCTATCTTGCTCTCCTGTTTCTCTCACTCTCTCTCTCGTTCTTTCTTTCTCGCTCTTTCTTTCATTTAATTTATTTCCATGACTGGCTCCTAATGGTAAAACAAATATCAGTTGATATTGCAGGGCGCTTTTTGTAGCTCACATTCATCTTGAGTTCTTTCTTTTACTTCCTTTCTTGCTGTCTACCCCAGGCCGCAGGAACACGAAGCCATACCGTCCAGCAGGCTATCCGTGTCAGCACGTCCTGCTGGCTATGCGTGTCAGCACGTCCTGCTGGCTATCCGTG
Source organism: Megaustenia siamemsis (assembly GCA_032433765.1). NCBI lineage: Eukaryota > Metazoa > Mollusca > Gastropoda > Stylommatophora > Ariophantidae > Megaustenia > Megaustenia siamemsis. The sequence goes on along the minus strand of JAVIAB010000041.1, from coordinate 52,602,576 downwards.
TCAGCACGTCCCGCTGGCTATCCGTGTCAGCACGTTCAGCTGGCTATTCGTGTCAGCATGTTCAGCTGGCTATCCGTGTCAGCACGTCCTGCTGGCTATCCGTGTCAGCACGTCCCGCTGGCTATTCGTGTCAGCACGTCCCGCTGGCTATTCGTGTCAGCACGTTCAGCTGGCTATCCGTGTCAGCACGTCCTGCTGGCTATCCGTGTCAGCACGTCCTGCTGGCTATCCGTGTCAGCACGTCCTGCTGGCTATCCGTGTCAGCACGTCCCGCTGGCTATTCGTGTCAGCACGTCCCGCTGGCTATTCGTGTCAGCACGTCCCGCTGGCTATCCGTGTCAGCACCTCCAAGTGGCTATCCGCGTCAGAGCGCCCAACTGGCTATCCGTGTCAGCACGTCCAGCTGGCTATCCGTGTCAGCACGTCCAAGTGGTTATCCGCGTCAGCGCGCTCAACTGGCTATCAGTGTCAGCACGTTTAACTGGTTATCCGTTTCAGCACGTCCAGCTGGCTATCTGCGTGAGCGCGTCCAACTGGCTATCCGGGTGAGCGCGTCCAACTGGCTATCCGGGTCAGCACGTCCAGCTGGCTATCCATGTCAGCACGTCCCGCTGGCTATCCGTGAGGTACCCACAGGGGCCTGTATGTTGCTTGACCTGAATTAAATTTCTTCATTTGCAGTACAGACCACGTATGAGAAGCGATACACTCTTCTCCAAAATCGCACTCCAAAAAGGCCCCAGTGCAGGAAGGACCTGGGTTCAAAGCTCACAAGAAGCGGTGATGATTTTGCAAAAAAAAAAATGTAGAAATTTAAAAAGGTGGGGGGTGGTGGTGTAATTGATCAGCGGTTTTTTTAAGACGCTGCCATCAAATGTTCACTCGAGTAGTGAGATCACATTTTTAGCCTTGTCGGATTAATGGCAATAAGTATGATGTCTGATTTCTGGTCAATATTACGGTTAGGCAGCAGGAGCCATTGAGGCTGTGTATGAAAAGTGTTCCTTGTTGCAGTTCACACATATTCCAAGTCCGGCTTGCTGCCGGAGCTACTGAGTTTAGTGCTCTATGTACACCGTGGGCTGTGGTTTTCATCCGGGTTGTATTTCAATATTCCGATTGTTTACTATGAATGATGATATCGTATGACGAAGGACAGTTCAGCTCCGTTCACTTCCGGTGCCGCTTGGCCTTATGTCTTTTGGCGTGTGCTGTAGCTGCTATGATGGGGACCTTTCTTTGTTTGGATCCTTCAATGAGATGAGATGCTATTTCGGATGATTCCACTGGCACTGATGGTTGAGCAATTACGGATTTTAATTCGTTTGCAGTGATACCGGGGCCTTCGACTAACTATAACAGAAGATGCCGCGTGCACTCGCGCACCTTAAAGATCCCTTGACAGTTAAAATCGGAAAGAGTAAGTCATAAATATGGCCGCTGCACGAGGAAATATTGTTAGCAAAAACCTACCCACGTTGGCCAGGATTCTCCTCGGATGTTCTCGAGACTCTCGAGGGAGATATCTGAGCACCTATGAGTTCGCCCGGTGTGCAGTGATGATGATCCAAACAACAAACTAACATCCAAAACTTATAAGAAACTCCCCTATTTGAGTTATCATTTCGCTAAAGACATTTTTTTAAATGACATGACAATAGGGTACATAAATCTAATTATTGAGCGGATAGCGAATCCTTTAATTTCTAGACTAGTTTTTAAAAAAAGTTTTGTCAAGGCCATAATATCCCCTTTCTCGTTAAACTTTCCAAACTTCAAAAGTCTTAATTTTGTTTAATATCATCTTCATCATCATCATTCTGGCTTTGGTGATCATGTCTCTCCACAACTTTCGATCTTGACAGTTATTTATCATTTCTGTTCTTGACCTACTTCTACCTAAGCTTCTGCGTCATCCCGGTATCAAGTATATAAGGACGGAGGATCAACTCAGTAGATTATGATATCGATGTCTGGAACGGCCTGGTAATGGACTCAGAACATAATAGGGACCTAAGGTATTAATTATTAATATAACTTAATATATCGTCATCATCATCAAATACTCTGCCTGCTGGTGTAGGTGATCATGTCTCTCCACAAATTTCAATCTCGACAGCTATTTATCATTTCTGTTGTTGACCTTCTGCCAAGCCATTCTCTTAAGCTGTCTGGTATCTTTTCTCTTTGCTTCCTTCGTCTATCTCTTCGTCCCTCAATTTTTTCAGTTGTAACAATATATTCCAGCTATTCCCTTCTCATTACATGGCCCAAAAAAAAAAAAAAATGATTGTTTCTTCCTAATAATGGAAATTAGTTCTTTCTCGGCTTTGGCCTCTTTAAGAACATTTTCATTACTCTTCTTAGCTGTCCATGTTATTCTCAGCATTCTTCTGTAAAACCACATTTCTACAGATTCCAGAGATTTTCTTGTCTGTTGTCCTATTGTCCATGATTCACACCCATATGTTAAGACTGGCTCTACATAACATTTAAGAACTCTTTTTCTTGTTTCTATATTTATCACATATCTCGGCTTTATCTGCGGTCGCAATAGTAGGGCCAGCTGCTTAACAGTTGCCCAAGATAGCAGCAATTCTAAAAAAAAAAAAAGAAGAAAAAAGTGGTATAGTGACAGTAGAATTGCTATTATCATCAGCTTTACAGCAACTTCGCATCTTGGTTCCTTACTTCTTTACCAGTTGCCCAAGATCTAGCCTCAAATCCAAGTCGGTCTCATCTGGGAACGTCATCCCCCTTAAAAGGACGTTAAATGGGCGTGTCTGCGTTGTGTTGTGGTTTGCAGTATAACTGTGATACTTGCGCATTTCGGCCCAGCATATCCGACTTAAGCACCGCACTTTTGAGAACCGGGGTTGTCTTCCCTCTACGACCCCTACTCGTTTGGCCAGACAAAACAGATTAGTCTGTTACTAGAGGCACCACGGAAAAAAGGAAAGTAGGCGGGTCTGGATTGTTCTGTGTTCTGGTTCGCTGATCCTGGTTGAAGCCTTCAGCTGTTGGTCGCTGACAACTTTCAGCTCTGCTGCTGTGAGGTGTGAGGCGCGGCTTCGCCTTCTTTATCGATATTAAAGGCATCATTGTATTGTAGTACCTCTAAGCTGGACAAGTCACGCAGTTTCCAGTCATAGCCTGGAACAAGACGGAACTCCATCCACAATAAAAGCCAGGAATGCATTGAAACAAAAGGTCACATGATGATGATGATGACAACACGAGAGAAATACTAACTTTTTCTGCAGGAAAGCTCCAGACTCCAGTGGTCTCTCCATGTCAACAACGCTGTCCACATGGACGGGTCACGGATGGATGGGATGCGTTGTGTTGGCATCGTTTTCAGTAAATTGTGCCATCAGGACTTATTTTAATCTTTTGAAGAACTTTCCTTGAACGCAAACCATGACGTCAAATTACGCCAAAATTTTTCAGTATATGAAACTGATAGGACAGCTTAAAGTAAATATCAAAATTATTCAGAGCTTGCTTATATTTTATAATAATAATTAATTATATTATTTATTATAATTATATTCAATTCATAATATCAAATATTCTTATTCAATAAAATAAAGTTAATTCAACTTATTGGCTTATTTTGTAAGTTGTGAATACTTACTTATCTTCTTCTTTGATTCTTCTTAGCACTTGTTGTTTATTTGCCTTATCCTATAATACTAACACTAACTCACTAACGGATACTCGGGATACTCAACTGTAGTACTGTAGTCTGTAGTTATTCATTATGATTATTATCATGTCTTTTTAGCAGTTGAATTAGTTGCATATTTTGATTTTGAAAATTGTCAATCAAGTCAATGATATTAATTTTTAATTTTCTACTTTTGATTTTAAAAATTTAATTTTCATTCTCAGAATTTCTGAAACACAATTAAAATTATTATTATTAATTATACTAAATGACGCCGGCCGGGTGTGTTCAACCCGTATGTGAAAAGTCTGCGACGGTGGATGGGACGGAAGAATTAATTGAAATAATCAACGGCCCAGAAAGCGAAAGCAGCAAAGTGTGTGGTACACATGAGGCATTTTCAAAACATGAAAGGTGAAAATGGCAGACCACCGTGAAAGAGATTGGAGCCCCATCACGTACGTAACAATCCAAAGAAAGCCATGGAGAGAAATTCTAACTACCGTATTAAGAACGAATTAAAAATAGCTACATGGAATGTTAGGACCTTATACCAACAAGGAAAACTAGAAAATCTTATGGTAGAAGCAGAACGACTAAACATAGATATCTTAGGAATCTCGGAAACAAGATGGAAGGAAAGTAGATACATACAAGACGATAAATATACATTTATATATTCAGGAAACACAAAAGAACATCAAAGAGGAATAGGCATTCTAATAAAACAAGAACTACAAAAATATATAAATACTCAATTGACATATAATGATAGGAATATACTAATAAAAATGAAGGCAAAACCATTCGACATAGCAATATTACAGACATACGCACCTACTCAAGACTATACAGATGAACAAATAGAGGCATACTATGAAGATCTAAACACAGTTATGAAGCAAGTGAAATCATCAGACATCTTGATTATAATGGGTGATATGAACGCTAAAGTAGGAAAAGGTAAATATAGGACCATAATAGGAAATCATGGTCTGGGAAAAAGAAATAACAGAGGAGAAGAATTAATACAGTTTTGCGAAGAAAACAGACTGATAATATGCAACACCTTCTTTGAGCAAGAGAAAAGGAAATTATACACATGGAAAAGCACTGGAGACAGGAAGAGGAATCAAATAGATTACATAATGATAAAAGGCAGATTCCGGAACAGCGTCAAGAAAGCCAAAACCTACCCAGCAGCAGATATTAATTCAGATCACAATCTTGTAATGATTAAAATGAAAATCAAATTAAAGAGAAACAAACAAAAAACTAATGCAGCAACACCAATAGATACAACAGTTTTAATCCAGAAAGATGTAAAAGAAACTTATACTGTACAAGTAAAGAACACATATCAGAAGCTACTAGAAGAGGGGATTGAGCAGTACAGAAGAGAAAATCCTGAGGAAAAAGTCACAACAAAATGGCAATGCATAAAAAACAGCATGCAAGAATCCTGCAACACCTTGCCCAAAAAGGAAAGTAACAAAAATAAAAAATGGATAACAGATAAAATATTAGAAAAAATGGAAGAAAGAAGATAAGCGAAAAACACTGCCAGATACAAGGATATAGACAATGAAATACGGAGAATGTGCAAAAAGGCAAAAGAAAACTGGCTTACCAAAGATGTCTAAAAGTCGAAACTATGGAAAGTAAACAAAACTTAAGAGAGGTGCACACAGAAATAAAGAGAATGACGAATAAAGACAAAAAAGCTGCAGGAATCGGATGTATAGCAAACAAAGAGGGAAGAATGCTATCAGACAACAAAGATATAATAGATAGATGGCAAGAATATGTATATATTCTTATTCTCAATCCCCTGTTCTAGTAGCTTCTGATATGTGTTCTTTACTTGTACAGTATAAGTTTCTTGTACAGCTTTCTGGTTTAACGCTGTTATTCTTATATATATATATATATGAAGAAATACTGCACTGGTAATAAAGGCATCGAATGGATACAAGGAGACCATTTGGAGGACCTCGACTTTGCTGATGACATAGTTCTCATCAGCAGTCAGATAAAAACGATGCAGGAAAACACAAATGAACTATCATCAATAGCCAGCAAAATTGGGCTTGAGATCAATCATGAAAAGACTAAAGTCATGAAAAGTTTTATTCCAACAGGTGACAAAATATACATGGAAAACAAACCAGTAGAAGAGATCGGTCACTTTATCTATCTTGGAAGTCACATTGATCGAGAAGGGGATACGAGTAAAGAAATTAGAATCAGAATGGCTAAAGCAGCAATGTCTTTCAGAAGCCTTGAAAAGTTGTGGAAATCAAAACTCATCAGCACAAACACAAAACTTAGGCTATTCAAATCAAATGTACTATCAACCCTTATGTATGCGTGTGAAAGCTGGAAAACAACAAGAGATATAGAAACAAAGTTGAACGCATTCAAAAATAAATGTCTAAGGAAAATACTTGGTATAGCATGGAACGAATTCAAAACAAACGAGGAAATTTGAGAAATCGCCAATCAACCACTAATATCTTCAGTAATAAAGAAAAGACGATGGTCATACGTTGGACATGTGATGAGAAGAGATAATAACCGAATAGCAAAGCAAGCCCTCATATGGGAAACAACAGGTAAAAGAAAAAGAGGAAGACCCAGGGAGACACTGAGAAGATCATTGATGAGAGAGGCAAGAGCAGCAGGAATCGGCTCCCTCAATGAGATAGAACTGCTTGCACAGAACAGAGACAGATGGCGAGATTTGATAAAATATCTTTAATAGAAAACTGCTAGAACAAAAAAATTCATATAGGAGGTGTATCTTGGTCTACGCCCTATGGGCCGGTTACGGCTCGAAAGGTCAATAGATAGATAGAGAAGAATATATAACAGAATTATTTCATGACGAAAGGGACAAAAAGCCAAACATAAAATGTACATACAACTATAAAATCCTGAAATCCAAAGTAGAAAAAGCCATAAAAACAATGAAAAAGGGAAAAGCAGCAGGGCCTGACAATATACAGATAGAGATGATACAGGCTCTAGAAGAGTTTGGCGTCGAAGTGATCACAGACATATGCAATGACATATACCATACAGGATACATACCAAACGATCTAAAAACATCAACTTTCATTGCATTGCCTAAAAAGAATGGTGCAGTTGAATGCAGTGACTTCAGAACAATAAGCCTAATGAGCCAGGTAAAAAAAATTTTACTAAAAGTTATACAGGGAAGGATTCAGAATAAAATCAATACTGAATTAGAGGAGCAACAATTTGGTGTCAAGAAAAACAGTGGGACAAAAGAAGCCATATTCAGCATGAGAACATTGATTGAAAAGTACACAGAAGTAAACAAACCAATATATGCCTGCTTTATAGACTACACCAAAGCTTTTCATAGAATACACCATAACCAACTTATAGACTGCCTAAAGGATATAAATCTAGACGACGCAGACATACGACTAATATGTAATTTGTACTGGGAGCAAACAGCAATAATAAGATATAACAAGGAGAACTCTACACCCATGGACATAAAAAGAGGAGTAAGACAAGGATGCATCCTATCATCAAGCTTGTTCAATTTATACACTGAGCAAATCTTTAAAAACATCTCAGAGATGCCAGGTCTAAACATTAATGGAAAGATAATCAATGATCTGAGATATGCTGATGATACTGTTCTACTAGCAGAAAATCCTAAAGACCTAACAACACTTGCTTAATGTGATAAACACAACAAGCAAAAAAAACACAACAAGCAAAAAATATGGACTAGAAATGAATATCAAAAAGACTAAAACTATGATCATAAACAAAGAAAATTCTCAAGACCTACAATTAAATATCACAGTTGAGGGAACACATCTGGAGACAGTCCAGAGTTACAACTACCTAGGACATACTATAACCAATGATGGAAAATGCAAAACTGAAATAAACAAAAGAATAGGTATGGCAAAAAGTAATTTTAATGCCATGAAAAATATACTAACAACAAAACAAATATCAGCAGGGCTGAAACTAAGAATGGCAAAATGTTACATCTTCTCAATATTCCTGTATGGTGCAGAAACATGGACATTAGACAAGAAAACAGAACAGAAAATGTAAGCCTTTGAAATGTGGATTTATAGAAGAATAGGTAGAATTGGATAGAAACAAAAGATAACAAACGATGAAGTTTTAAAACAACTGAAAATAAAAAGAGAACTGCTGAACACAATTAAGACAAGACAAATTACATTTTTGGGGCATGTTAAAAGACACAACTGCCTACTAAAAGTAATATTGGAAGGAAAAATACAAGGCAAAAGAGGCAGAGGCAGACCAAGACTAACATGGACGAGTAACATCAAAAGATGGACAAGTCAATCTATGTCAGCCTGCACCATCAAAGCAAGAAACAGAGTAGAATGGCGATCCATGGTAGCCAACCTTCGTTGCGGAGAGGGCACACGATGATGATGATGATGATACTAATTAATAATTATTTATAAAATAATGTATGTTGACCGAAATCATAATTAAATTAAGAGACTGAATCGTTATGATAAATAATAATAATATTATAAATAATAAATGCTTGTCATGAATTAATTTTTTTACTTATTTTTATTGTGTTAAAGTTTATGAATGATGTTTTATTATATTTAATTATTATTATAAGTTATATTGTTTTTGTTTACTTACTTTCAAAAATGATGTTTAATTATTAATTATTTTGTTGTTTAAAATTAAAAGTTGAAGTATTATAAAGTATACAGTTTTGTATTAGGGTTCCTGTAGTATCAATATGGACATTAGAAAAGAAAACAGAGCAGAAAATTGAAGCCGTTGAAATCTGGATTTATAAAAGAATAGGATGAATTAGATGGAAAGGAAAAAAAAAACAAATGATAAAGTCTTAAACCAACTAAAAATGAAAAGAGAACTACTAAACACAACTCAAACAAGACAAATGAGATTTTTGGGGCATGTTAAAAGACACAGCAGCCTACTAAAAGTAATCTTCGAAGGGAAAAGTACAAGGTAAAAGAGGCAGACCAAGACTAACATGAACAAGTAACATCAAAAGATGGACAAGTCAGTCTATGACAACCTGCACCAAAGTAAGAGACAAAGCGGAATGGCGCTCCATGGTAGCCAACCTTTGATGTGAAGACGGCACTCAATGATGATGAGTATCAATATATAAGTATCACTACTCCTTACGGTTATTACTATTTAAAGTAGTTTACAATAATTTTGTAAAATTCTGTTATGTGTTTCTTCAACATTCTATTTCTTCTGTTATTTTTATTTGATTAAATAAGTTTTCTAACCACCTTTTCTCCATACATGACATATCAGCCCTACAAATGTAAACTCAGAACTGCCTTTTTCTAATTTGGGTTGGAATCTCTAATTTCACATCTGCCTCTTTTAGTATCTTCTCGTTTGATTTTTTCACTGTTCGTGATTATGATACCTTAAATCATCCTTAAAAAAAACATTAATTCTATCCCTTTCTATCTGTCATTGTATCTCTTTGTCCTTTAATTCTTCTTTCTTCACTTTCTCTTGTACCTGTTGGGGTATCGAGGGCGAAAGTTCTGGTTCTCGCTCTTCTAGCGGCTTCAATCATTGTCAGTTGATGTTGTTGTTGTAGCATTTCTTTGATGTTTTCTGTCCATCTTACTTTAGGTCTGTCTTTTGCTCTTCTCTCTTCTCCTCTTTTAATACATGCTTTATATGGTAAGAAATCACACTGCATTCTTTTTAGATTGACAAACAAGTTAATTTGTTGTTTCTGTATTTAGCTTAGGATGTAGCTATTTCTTTGTCAATTTTACCATCCTCACAGAGCGTTGTTCCCAGGTACTTAACATTTTCTTACTTGTTTTATAACTTGGCATTCTATAGCCATGTTTAATGTCTTCTTTTGTTTACTGTCCATAATTTACAGCCTTAAAGCAACACTGATTCAGTGTTGCACTATAATATTCACTTTCTAATTCTCAATAATAATGATTTGTTACATAGCATACTCCTCATTTTATTAAAAAAATATCTTACAATTCTGAATTTCACCTCCATAAGACATCTTCCATGAAGTGATAACACTTTACCCATGTATTTAATTTAATAAAATATTATAGATGTGAGATGGTGTACAAAATGTACAACTGAAATAAACAAAAGAATAGGAATGGCAAAAAGTAATTTTAATGTTATGAAGGACATACTAACATCAAAACAAATAACACCAAAGCTAAAACTAAGAATAGCAAAATGTTACATCTTCTCAATATTCCTATATGGTGCTGAAACATGGACATTAGACAAGAAAACAGAACAGAGAATTGAAGCCTTCGAAATGTGGATTTATAGAAGAATAGGTAGAATTGGATGGAAGGAAAAGAAAACAAACGATGAAGTCTTAAAACAACTAAAAATGAAAAGAGAACTTCTGAACACAATTAGAACAAGACAAATGCGATTCTTGGGCCATGTTAAAAGACACAACAGCCTACTGAAAGTAATCCTGGAGGGGAAAATATAAGGTAAAAGAGGCAGAGGCAGACCAAGATTAACATGGACGAGTAACATCAAAAGATGGACAAATCAACCGATGACAACCTGCACCATCAAAGCAAGAGATAGAGCAGAATGGCGCTCCATGGTAGCCAACCTTCGTTGCGGAGACGGCACTCAATGATGATGATGATGATGAGATGTGAGACCACAGTACAATGGACAGTCCTTAGCTTGTGTTGTAAAGTAACTCTCCAGTCTGTAAACATTAAACTTAGGCAAGAAAACCATACAAAGCTATTGTAAAGCTGGAATCTTCTTCTTTCCTTCCTCGTTTACAGCAATACTAAATAAAAGAAGAAAAAAGTGGTATGGTGACAGCTTTATGTGGTAATGGACGAAACAAAAGTCGACGTTTCGGCCAAGTAGGCCTTCATCTGGACGAACAACAAACACAAAAAAATGTTCCTGAGCTAACACAGGGAAGTGACCTCGTTTTTTATTTTTCTCTCTTGAGTATCTAGCACATTATCGCCATGTAGTTAGATTTGTTAATATATCCTTTTATATATATTTTTTTGCTTTTGTTGTTCGTCCAGATGAAGGCCTACTTGGCCGAAACGTCAACTTTTGTCCCTTCCATTACCACATAAAGCTGTCACCATACCACTTTTTTCTTCTTCTTTTTTCTTTTTTTAGTATTGCTATTATCATCAGCTTTACAGCAGCTTCGCATCTTGGTGCATCTTGATGCCTTTACCTCTTCCTCGTTTACTTTTGGCAATAAGAGGAGATAACGGTATTTTGCTCTTCTGTTAGCCTATGCTGCTATTATGTTTCCTAGTGATACTAATCTTTCACCAGTCCATCTTTTTCTTTATCAGTGCTTGAGCCTGATATAGCCTACATGCAGTAAAATAACACAAAACAATAATAGTGGTATTTAACAACTTTGTGGTAAAGACAAAAACAAAGCAATCCCATATTTCAACCCAAGGGGTTTTAACAGCGACAATGAAGGAGACAAAAACTAATTCAAGCAGAACATTATTATGAAATGTCAGGGAATAAAGGCTTCAAGATGCATAGAAATGTGAAGCTGCTGTAAAGCTGATGATAATGACAATTTTAAAAAAAGAAAAAAAAGTGGTATGGTAACTGCTTTATATAGGTGAGTAACAAAACAAAAGTCGACGTTTCGACCAAGTAGGCCTTCAGCTGGAATAACAAACAACACACACACACCCATATATATATATATATATAAGGATATTTACACAAATCTAACTACTTGGCGATAATATGCTAGATACTGAAGAAAGGAAATAAAAAAAAGGTCACTTCCCTGCAGTCCAGAGCTTGGTCAATTTCTGACTGAACTAAAATAGGTGTGCGTGCTGACCAACTATATATCTCACAGACCAGGTAGGCAGGTGAGAGATAAAAAGGAAGGGTTCTAAAAATAGAGATGGGTATAAGATACATATAAACAGTGTATATCTAACTGTGGGTGTGTACACCGAACAGATGTGCTAAAAAGCATGTGTACTTAACCATACATGTGTGCAAGCATAAATGTGTATATATTACCACAAAGCACACACAAGAAACTTCTTCCGACCTATTTTAGTTCAGTCAGAAGCTGACCAAGCTTTGGACCACAGGGAAGTGACCTTTTCTTATTTCCTTTATTGAGTATCTAGCATATTATCACCATGTAGTTAGATTTGTGTGTATATATATATATATATATATATATATATATATATATATATACATACATGTATATATATATACATACATGTATATATATATACATACATGTATATATATATATACCACATTACCCCAAAAACCATGTGCTGAAGGTCTGTAAAATTTATGGTCACTAACACCATATTCCCTATACGCCACTTGGCGTGATGGGGGCTCATTACTATTTATATATATATATATATATATATATATATATGTAAATAGTAAATATATGTAAATAATATTCATATATATATATATATATATATATATATATATATATATATATATATATATTTGTGTTGTTTGTTGGTTCCAGCTGAAGGCCTATTTGGCAGAAACATAGACTTTTGTTTTGTTACTCATCTATGTAAAGCTGTTACTATACCACTTTTTTCTTCTTTTAAAAAAAAAAATTATGAAACATCAATTGATCAGAAGGCTGCCATTTAACAAGATGGAAATGACATACCTTCCATCTTTATATATCATTTTAGTGTGTCTGAGGAGGCGGCAGTTAATTGATAGTTCTCAACATCCCCATACAGGTTTTCATGGAAAGAGGCTGGATCATGCTATCATATGCTAGATATTTTGCTACAATAGAAAGACAATTTAAATATTTATTTGGATTCATCATCATTGAGTGCCAACTCTGCATTGAAGGTTGGCTACCATGGAGTACCGTTCCGCTGTCTCTTGCTTTGATAGTGAATTGTTACTCATTCATGTTAGTCTTGGTCTGCCCCTTTTACCTTGCATTTTCCCATCCAAGCTTACTTTTAGTAGGCTGCTGTGTCTTTTAACATGCCCCAAAAATCTAATTTGTCTTGTTTGAATTGTGTTTAGCAGTTCTCTTTTCATTTTTAGTTGTAAGGCTTCATCATTGGTTTTTTTTTCTTTCCATCCAATTTTTCCTATTCTTATATAAAACCATATTTCAAAAGCTTTATTTTTCTATTCTGTTTTTTCTTGTCCAATGTCTATGTTTCTGCACCATACAGGAATGTTAAGAAGATATAACATTTTGCTATTCTTAGTTTTAGCTCTGGTGTTATTTGTTTTGATGTTAGTATATTTTTCATGACATTAAAATTACCTTTTACCATTCCTATTATTTTGTTTATTTTTACATTTTCCATCACTGGTTATAGTATGTCCACAGTAGTTGTAGTCCTGCATTGTCTCCAGGATTCCTTCAACTTTGATATCCACTTGTAGGTTTTGGGTATTATCTTTGTTTATGATTATAGTTTGGATCATTGTTTGGATTAAAGTGCCAAAAAGTGAAATGTTGGATCAAGCTGGAATTGTTAGTTTGTAAACTATTTTCAGATAGTGCTGCCTAATTCGCTGAATCATTTATGCTGAGTGGAGGGTGAATAGATTTGATTTCAAAAGACATTTATTTCAGAGAACTAGCTTCTGCCAAAGGATGCAGAGGAAGTCCATGCCCTTTGATTTAGAAGTGTATGTAGAACAGCTGGCCAGGAAGTGTAAACCAAAGAAAGATAAAACTGAGAGTAAGATAATATATGTGACCTTACAACAGGAAAATTAAATAAAGGGGGGCTGCCAATTATAAATTAGCCCCTAACTATTCCAGCTTCTGATGAAACAATAAATCCATCATCTTTTGTGACCTACAAGATGACACACACAAAGGATTAAAGTACTAATGAAGGGGCTAAGTGGTGTAGATGTAAGACAGGGCAGGAAGGTCCTAGGTTCAAATCCCACCACAGATAGTGGGAATTTTTCAAGATTGCATCTGTGGTTTCCTGGTAGTTTTACCCTTTCCCCAGGTCTATGGGTAGCGAGATCCGATGTTGAGTCCTCTCAGAAAACATAAAAAAAAAAAAAGGATGTCTGGTGTGCACTCATGCACGTTAAAAAACCCATGGCAGTTAAAAGTGAAATTGAGTAGGCCAAAAATAGCTGCAGCAGGGGCAAACATTTTTCAGTAAATCTATCCAGGCCAACCACTGATGTGTGACATAAATTTGGTTTCTCTACCATAAACTAGTGCCACAAATCATTCACTTTCACTTAACGGGTGAATGCTAAAATGAAGATCAAAGTACTTATATTTATTTTTCTAAATTTCTATTTTTATCACATCTTATTGTCAGATTTGTAAAATTATTTTCCATTTTTTTTTTGCAGCAAGTAGAAAGAACAGGATGGGTTCGCAACAAAGTTAAAGATCCAGAGAGTGTTGCCGAACATATGTATAGAATGGCAATGATGGCTTTTGCAATTCCATCAAACTCTGGCCTTGATCGAGATAAGTATGTGTTTATTTTGAACAACATAGCTATCATATTGAACCTTCAAATACCTTTCATTGCAAAGCTAGGATCTGTAGCAAACCTGTTCCTTTGTTTCTGTTCTGTGTAAATCTTTTTAATTCTGTTTATTTCTTGGTTGATTGAGATGAAGAAATCAGCAACATTGCACACAAGGGGCATGAAAGGAACAAGTATGGAAGGTTTCTGCGAATCAATAACAGTGCAGCTTTTGCCTGTTTTAAGTCAACTTAAGGGAAGGCAAGGAATAAGAAAAGTAGGATAGTTTATTGTAGGTCACTGACAGAATGTCTTAAAGTAGAGATGGGAGTGTGTCAAGAATACTTATTGAAACCCTTCTCTTTTCGTTCAGTTATAGATTGAATTATAAAGATCCCACTCAGGGCAAAAAAACATTGAGTTCAATGGACACTCTGGAACCAACTGGAGGACTTGGATTTTGACGATAATGTTGCACTCCTTGCTCACAGCCACAACCAAATTAAAGACAAGCTATAGGAATAAAGAATAAAATTTGCCAAAATGGAACAACAGAATATATTGGTACAACGCAGACAATGAAATGTTGCAACATTTGCTGTAAACCAGTAGAAATTGGAGGAGTGCCAACCGAGGAAGTGGATCACTTTACATATTTAGGAAGCATTATCAACAAAGGAGGAGGTGCAGAAAGCGACATTAAGGAGAGAATAAATAAAGCATTAGCAAACTTCATTCAATTTAATAAAATATGAGAAGCAAAAATCATAAAAGCAAGCTTCAAGTTAAGACTATTTAATACAAATGTTAGAACAGTCTTCTTATATGGCTCAGAAACATGGATGTTGAATAATATAACTAAAAAAGAATTACCGACATTTGTAGACAATTTTTTGAGGAAAATTCTGAACATCAGATGGCATGACAAGATCTAAAAATATGATATCCGAGAAAGAACAACACAAGGAAGGATCAGTTGATCTCCATATTCACCATCATCATAGAGTGCCATCTCCGCATCGAAGGTTGGCTACCATGGATGGTACAGGTTGTCACAGGCTGACTTGTCTATCTTTGATGTTACTCGTCTATGTTAGTCTTGGCCTGCCTCTGCCTCTTTTACCTTGATCTACATATTATGAATAGAAAATGGAGATTTATTGGACATACACTAAGAAACCCTGTTGCTAGCAAAGCAAGACAGGTACTGTCTTTGAATTCACAGGGAAAGAGAAACACAGGAAGGCCCAGGAATATATGAAGAAGATAAATTATGGAAACTATATTTATTATTATGAACTTTGACCTATACTGGAGAGAAGTAAAGAAAATGTCCAAGAAGAGGGATGGATGTGCTGGCGTCCTTCCTTTTCGTACTGCGAAGTGGACTGCCGCCGGTCACTGTATTAATTGTAGCCCCTTGGTTGGCCCCTTTTTGGATTATAATGTGCCGTGTTGTTTAGTTGATGTGTTGAGTTTCTGTTGGCATCCACATAGCTGGCGCCCACTTTATGATTAGCATCGATTTCTGGAATCCTGGCTTCCTGGATCACCACCGGGCCCGCTGCTTAGGACTGGTTCTGGACACTATGGTGCCTTAGCATCCCCCTTCTTGTAGTACTTCTTGTAGTACTTCATGCTGTATCTTAACAATAGTTCATGCAGACCTCCAACCTGTGGTCTGCTTCGCCAACCATTGTTCGTTCATCGCCACACCCGAGTTGATCATCACACTGACTCAATCCAAGTAACAAGACATTGTGTTCATAAAATAGGCCTCGCTTTTATTTCTGCTTAAAACATGTCCCCTCAACTACTCGAGCAGACACACTCACTACTCTGACAATGTTCAATTTGCACAATCACAGATCTAACATATGCAACCGCCTTCGCTCACTCCAATTAAACAGACGGACTGGTCTGTTCATTATGGTACATCCACAAGTCAACACTGGCTCTCACATAAATATTAATACAAAGGTCCAGTTTCAAGCACTATGACAGCATCCTCAGCAAATCCTTCGCTTGCTCCGAATTGCACAATAAAATCCCTTGTTCATACAATTCACTAATAAGTCGACATTTCTCTCACACTCCATGAATCATACACAGTTCAAAGGTCAGGATTTCAATGTCAATCCCAAAATGATACTGCCCCACTGTCAACCTTCGTGACTCACACATACACAAAAATTGGTCACTTAATCAGCTCTTCACCAAAGCCGCAACCTTAGTGAGTGCATTGCTCACCCTAAAAAAAAAGACTTCAGCAGAATCACATTGCCTACTATAGTCAGTCCCTGGTCAATTCACACAGCCTCATAATAATCTGGTAACCAATCAGTTTGAAATGTAGCTTAACACTAAATGACGACTCCTTGCTCACAATCACTGAATGACTGACAAAAAATCGACCACAACCACATCTTTGAAGGCTGGTAGGCCAACTGGCTACCGCCTTCGGATAACCTGCTACCAGGCTGACGTATGAGCAACTCTCCACCTCTCAGCTTGCCATTCACCTATATTCTTTGTCTTTTGCCACTCAGCAACTCTCACCCTCTCAACTTGTCATTCACCTATATTCTTTGTCTTTTGCCACTCTGCACTCTCAAACTCCCTTAAAATCCCATGAATCCCTTAGTCCACCTGAGCTGATTTCAAGCTACTTTCCCCATTCTCTCCACGTGCATTTTTCCACATCTTCCTCAATCATCCATTTACTCAATTGTTACACATATTCACCCTTTCCTATCACACACACACAACCAAACCCACCCAAATTACACTTGGAGAGACCTTGCCCATGGGCTGTGCTTCAATAATGGGTCTAAAGGGCTTTATTTGATTTCAAGGAAAAAAGTAGTTGTTAGTTGAGGGATGCAAAAAAAAAACATTTCTGTATGGATACTTTTATTTGTTTAAAGTCAATTAACAACTAGATATCATAAAAATAGATCTACAGCAAGTTTGAGTTTTTTCAATTCTGAGACCAGAGGAGGATAAAGCCGTGAAGATACCACAGATTGGATTAAAAAAAAAATGAATGTGCTACCATGCAGGACCTTCTTGTTTAGAAGCTCACACCAACGTCTTGCTTCTAGATCATCCAGTCTCTGTTGCTTTAATTTAATATTTTTATCCTGATTTCTTCTTATCCTTGTCCTAATGTTTTTGCTGGACAATATTAAATTTTCCATTTAATTACCAAAGCTATTGTTGCCATTTTCCTTGTTATTGTTGTATTGTTGTTCAAATCAACCTGAATGTTGATATTAAAATATAAATGAATGTTGCTGACTGCAACCACCCACTTTCAGGTGTATAAAGATTGCCATTGTTCATGATATGGCTGAGAGTATTGTAGGAGACCTCACTCCATGGTGTGGAGTTAGCAAAGAAGAGAAAAACAAGAGGGAAGAGGTATCTTGTGTTGTTTTATTCCAGGCTTTCTCAAACAGATTTCTGAGGAAATTAAGGAATCTTCTAGTGGTTACTATGGTTTCAGGGGTCAGATTATTATAGATGTAAAATAAAAATTGTAAAATGATTTTTTAAACTTACTTTTTATATTGTAGTCATTGTAGCTAGTCAAAGGCCCCGGAATCACTGCAAATTAATTAAAATCCATAATTGTACAACCGCCCGTGCCAGTGGAATCATCCAAATTAACATCTCATCGCATTGAAGGATCCAAACAAAGAAAGGCAGTTGCAGTTTGTGAACTTTTTATATTATTGCTTGCAATAGTTGACAGTGACCAAACAGCTTCATCTGCAATGTTTAAAAATCTTAGAGCTTTTAAAACCATTTTTAGCTGTGATCTATAATTTCTTAAATTGAATGAATGCACTAATATACCAGTATGAGCTGCGATAGCTCAGTTGTTGGTGAACTGGAATACTAAGGACAAGATTTGGGGTTCAATCCTGAACATGTTCAAAGGCTTCCATGTTCACCCAGCCTTAAATGGGTACCAGATTTTTTTTTCTTGGAAAGAAATGCAGCAAAAATACAATACTGACATTATAAATCCATAAAACAATGTGCCGAAGATGTATATCTTCTTCTTCTTTCCTTCCTCATTTGCCTTTCAGCGTCGAGGGGAGATATAATTTGCGGTCTTTTGCTCTTCTGTTTGCCTCTGCTGCTGTTATGTTTCCTAGTGCTTCTAATATTCTATCCATCCATCTTTTTCGTGATTGACCATTGGGTCTGTTATTCTCATGTTTACTGAAGGCTCGTTGTGTTGTGTTTCTGCCTCTTTTATCTTGATCTACATATGAATAGAAAATGGAGAAATAATTTTTGCCTTGAAAAGATGTATATAAAATATTTAATACCTTATTCCCTATACCCCAAATGGCATGACAGGGTAAAAATGATAAAATGTGTTCCTACAGAATACAAAGTTTGAGAAAGACTGCTCTAGATGTATATAATTGTTTTCTTTTTTGTTATTGCTGTTATTGTTATCTTTTATATTGATCTGGTGGCATGGACCTTTTGCCCATTTTTGGTTCTGCAGTATTTTGTATTACTGGGGAGTCACAGGATTTTTGCCAATCCTAGTATTTCCTCTTACTACAGTTGATGTATAGAGTAAACATTTAATTGAGGAAGATTAGTTGGAAATTCTTCATGAATGATTAGTGATGTATGATAAATGATGTTTGATGTATGGTGAATGATGTATGGTGAATGATGTATGGTGAATGATGTTTGATGTATGGTGAATGATGTTTGATGTATGGTGAATGATGTATGATAAATGATGTTTGATGTATGGTAAATGATAAATGATGTTTGATGTATGGTGAATGATGTATGATAAATGATGTTTGATGTATGGTGAATAATGCATGATATATGATATATAGTGAATAAAGTGTGGTGTAAAATAAATGATGTGGGATGAAAGATAAGTGATTAATGCAGTATTTAATGTGATGGATGATATATGATGCATAGTACAAGATTAGAAAAATAGTTAATTATTAATTGAAAAACAGTTAGAAAAATGTTCAGGTAGTCATATAGCATTTAGATACTTGATGATGAGTCATATAGCATTTAGAACCATTAGAATGTGAAATGTTTCAATCTCATAGAACTAAACTGCAAATAGAAAAAATGTCAGTAGTGAAATAGTTAGTCCTGGCTTCAAGAATTAAAGTTTAAACCAAGACAAGTGCTGTACTCTCCTTCATTATGATAGCCATCAGTTGCCTGCCATGGCATTCTACATTCTTCTTCTTCTACCTTTCAGCTCCCTGTGGAGCATAGGTCTTCAACTAACACTTTCCAAGTCGTTCTGTTTTTTGCAATTCTTTTAAGATCATTCCATGTCTTCCCCATCATCTTCATCTCTGCTTCGATCTGTCTTCTCCAAGAATTCCTTGGTCTTCCTCTTTGTCTTTTCCCCTGGGGATTCCAAAAAAGGGCCTGTTGTGTAATACCCTTAGTTGGCTTCTGCAATGTGTGTCCTATCCAGCGCCATCGTCTTCGCTGTATCTCTTTATCCACTGGTATTTGACTGGTACATTTCCATAATTCTATGTTAGTGATTTTGTACTGCCATTTCCATTATTTTATTCTGCATAAGCATCCATTAATGAAGGTCTGTATCTTCATGATTGTCATTTAGTTGTTCTCCATGTTTCACAGCCATATTATAATAATACTGACTTAACATTGGCATTCTACATAGCACCATTTATTTCTTTTTCTATTTTCACCTGACAAGTACTTCCCCATCTTTTAAGTGGACGTAAGTGTATACCTTTTATACATGTATTTTAATGGCACACCTGTACACCAGACCAAAAAAAAAAGTGAGAAAAAAAGTCTTACAAATGAGAAAAAAAGTCTTACAAATTAGAAAAAAAGTCTTACATATGAAAAAAAAGTCTTACAAATGAGAAAAAAAGTCTTACAAATGGAAAAAAAGTCTTATAAATGAGAAAGAAGTCTTACAAATGAAAAAAAAAGTCTTACAAATTAGAAAAAAAAGTCTTACAAATTAAAAAAAAGGCTTACAAATGAGAAAAAAAGTCTTACAAATGAAAAAAAAGTCTTATAAATGAGAAAAAAGTCTTACAAATGAAAAAAAAAGTCTTACAAATGAGAAAAAAAGTCTTACAAATGAGAAAAAAAGTTTTACAAATGAGAACAAAAGTTTTACAAATGAGAAAAAAAGTCTTACAAATGAGAAAAAAAAGTCTTACAAAGGCCTCCTGTCCCCATTTCTCTTTCTACTGGCCATAGATTGGATTATGAAAATAACTCAAAACAACAGAAATGGGATCCAGTGGTCACTGACCAAACAACTTGATGATTTAGACTTTGCTGATGACATAGCTCTCCTATCACACAGCCATCAACAGATGCAGGATAAAATGAGTATATTAGATGAGAGATCACAACAGCTGGGACTAAAGATTAATAGAGATAAGACCAACATTATGAGAATTAATGCAGTTGGCAATAACCAAATAAAACTAGGAGAATTACCTCTACTAGACGTACAATCTTACATATATCTGGGCAGTAATATAGATAAAGAGGGAGGAACAGAAAATGATACCAAAATAAGGATTTCAAAAGCAAGAGGAGCTTTCATTGCACTGGGAAACATATGGAAATCCAAAGAAATTAGGTTAAATACAAAAATAAAAATTTTCAACTCAAATGTTAAGTCGGTCCTATTATATGGCTGCGAAACATGGAGAATAACAAAATTGACAATCACGAAGGTACAGACTTTCATTAATGGATGCTTACGCAGAATAAAGGGATGGAAATGGCAGGACAAAGTCACTAACGTGGAATTATGGAAATGTACCAGTCAAATACCAGTGGATAAAGAGATACAGCGTAGACGATGGCGATGGATAGGACACACACTACGGAAGCCAACTGAGAGTATTACACAACAGGCCCTTTTTTGGAATCCCCAGGGGAAAAGACAAAGAGGAAGACCAAGGAATTCTTGGAGAAGACAGATCGAAGCAGAGATGAAGATGATGGGGAAGACATGGAATGATCTTAAAAGAATTGCAAAAAACAGAACGACTTGGAAAGTGTTTGTTGAAGACCTATGCTCCACTGGGAGCTAAAAGGTAGAAGAAGAGAAAAAAAGTCTTACAAATGAAAAAAAAAGTCTTACAAATGAGAAAAAAAGTTTTACAAATGAGAAAAAAAGTTTTACAAATGAGAGAAAAAAAAGTCTTACAAATGAGAAAAAGTCTTACAAATGAGAAAAAAATGTCTTACAAATGAGAAAAAAAAGTCTTACAAATGAGAAAGAAAGTCTTACAAATGAGAAAGAAAGGCATACAAATTGGGGGGTAGGGGTGGTGACGGTACATGTCCTTTCCTACTCCCCCAGGTCCAGCATGTCTGGTTGATCTTGGGTATTTTGCCCTCTTCTTGACAAGGCTTACAATGAGTTCACCCTCTCACTACACCTTCTTGGCTATACTAGGTGGCCACAATTACCATTAACAAATTTTTGCTGAAACTAACATTTTATTGTTTGTCATCATCATGTGCCATACAGGTTGGCATGGGCGATCGTGTCCTTCCACAATCTTTTATCAACCGTGCATTGTATCAATTCTGTTGCTGACTATTTTTCGTGCCATGACACCAAGCAATCTAGTATTTTCTCTGGAGCCAGTAGTGGGGTGTGATAAACACTCAAAGGTATGGTGACAGCTTTACAAAAAGGAAAACAACACAATACTGACGTTTCGGCCTGTGGCCTTCTTCAGAATACAGGGACAACGACAACAAACGGTGAAGCACAATTATCTAAAACTACATGTTAGATGATCAAGGCAAATAATTGCAATGCTGCGGTGAAGCTGGTAACAAGGAGCCAGTAGTGGGGTGTGATAAACACTCTATAACGAAATGTCAGTATTGTGTTGTTTTCTTTCCTTGTAAAGCTGTCACCATACCTTGGAGTGTTTATCACACCTCACTATTGGCTCCTTGCTACCAGCTTTACTGCAGCATTGCAATTATTTGCCTGTTCCCTAGCATTTTCTCTCTTTGTCGTCCGCAATCTCTTTTTACCTGTATTTTGCCAGTTGTAATCAAGTATTCCAATTTTCCTCTTTTCATGATGTGCCCGAAAAATGTTGACTGTTTCTTTCTGATGTTTCTTAGGAGTTCCCTGTTTGTGTTGGCTTCTTTGAGAATTTCCTTCCTCATTGGTCTTTTTGACTGTCCAGTGAACTTTCAACATTCTTCTGAGAAATCCCTTCTCTGTGGCCTCTAATCATCTTTTAATTTGTTTGTTTACTATCCATGATTCGCTTCCATAGGTCAGAATTGACTCTATATAGCACCACTTATTGATTGTACATATTCATTTTGTGTGGTTTGTTGGTCTTGATATTTATAGTCTTTCTGAAATGTAGGTTTGTTATAATTTGTTCAGTTAGAGCTTGTAAAAGCAGAACTATTTTTGCACTTCTGCATACATATTTTAAATAGGAATAGTTATGGAAAGTCACACAAATAGACTGTTTTCCCTTATAAATTACCTTTTAAGGTATTCAAGTCAACATTTTTAACAAAAGAGAAATCCTTTCAATATGGTAGGTAACCTCAACAACCACAGCTTAAATCTTTATTTGATCTCCCAGTACAAAGCTGCTGTATTAGGAAATGGGAGTAATGGATTCTCTTCCTTGCTGATGCAACCCTATTAGGGAATGGGAGAAGTGAATTAGGATACTGGAGGAGTCAATATTCTTCCTTGCCAAGGCAATTCTATTAGGAAATTGGAGAAATGAATTAGGAAACGTGACAAATGAATTAGGAAACGGGAGAAATGAATTAGGAAATGGAGAAGTGAATTAGGAAAAGGGAGAAATGAATTAGGAAATGGAGGAAATGAATTAGGAAAAGGAGAAGTGAATTAGGAAAAGGGAGAAATGAATTAGGAAATGGAGGAAATGAATTAGGAAAAGGAGAAGTGAATTAGGAAAAGGGAGAAATGAATTAGGAAATGGGAAATACGATTGCTTTTTTTCTCCTGCTGATGCTGCGTTATTGGGAAAAGGGAGAAGTGAATGATCTTCCTTTATAATGCTGCTCTATTAGAAAATTATAGAAATAAATGCTCCTGCTGATGTTACCTTTTTTCTTAACTCTACAAATCAGGTAACCATTTTTAATAAAAATCTGTAAAGTGAAAAAAATCATGTTTTTTGATTATATTTTTCTCCTTAAAAAATCCCCCAGCTAATGCAAGTTAAATATTTTAGAAAAAACAGAACAAAACTGGACTGATAAGTCACCTGTATAATATTTATAAACCCTGTGTCATTTGTGATAGCAACACCTGCCTCTTGGTAATAAAGGGATCATTCAGAAAACTTAAGAATTTCTTGACCAATTTGGTTATTGTTTCTTCTGTTTAAAAGATTAATACTTCAGGCTCAATCCAAATTAGAAATTACTAAGTGAAACAGTGTGGACAAAAAAAAACTACTGCTGGATACAATAGTTGTTGCAGGGTTCCTTTTTTTATTGATTTTTTCACACCTTTTAAAACCATTTACATTGAAATATATAACTCCAGTTAACTTTTCTGCTTTGAAGTTAATAAAAGTTAATGAGCTGTAATAATTATCCAGAACTAATGTCTGTTGACTGGGATGAGTGTGGGAGTGCTACATGTGCGGTGTGCCTGTATAAGAAAAACAAAACTGTAATTTCAGGCTAAGAGTATTCTGTCATTTGGCCATTAAAAATATATTATATTCCTGGCATAACTAATTCTTAGCAGATGTTTATAGCTATTTAATGACACTGTTAACACTGATTTGGAAGACAGATTATAGAGTATCTGCAGTTAACAAGCAATGAATTGCCAGATTGTGTGCGGTTGAGGGCACTTTTTGTTCACTAATGATCTTTAAAGCCAGACTCTATGTAGAGAGTTTTGTTAATTGAATAAAGTGATTTGCTGTGGTCTGGGCTATTGTTGGCTCTTTGGTTTGGGCTATTTGGATGTGAAGCTGAGAATCTGTTGTTGTTGTTAGCTTCAGAAAAGGGAAGTACAGGGGGCTCTTATCACTCCCTATCCTTGGAGGATCTAAAATTGATATGACAATTTATATTGCAAAGAAATAATATATGTAATTTATTTACATTTGTTTTGAAAACATGATTTATTTGTAATAGTATGTATTGATTTTAAAAAAAAAT
Organism: Megaustenia siamemsis; assembly: GCA_032433765.1. Lineage (NCBI taxonomy): Eukaryota > Metazoa > Mollusca > Gastropoda > Stylommatophora > Ariophantidae > Megaustenia > Megaustenia siamemsis. The sequence continues at coordinate 52,578,126 of JAVIAB010000041.1, read as the reverse complement.
AATTCAGTATAATAATCTATTTTTATAAATTAATTTGTTTGGGTTGAATCAGTTAAATTTTTTTTTGGTATGCATTATGTACTTCTGTCAAAGAACTATTTTTTTGTTGAGAGTATATATGTATTTATTTACAAAGAATTTATTAGTAAAAAAAAAGAGCCCCCATAACGCCAAGTGGCATATAGGGAATATGGTGTTAGTGACCATAAATTTTTTAGACCTTCAGCACATGATTTTTGGGGTAATGTGGTCAGTATTACGTCCGTGCCGCTTTACTTTCTCAGAAAAAAAATCTGGTACCCATTTAAGGCTGGGTGAACCTGGAAGCCGTCGATTGGGATCGAATTTATTAATAGTAATGTTTATTTTGGCTGAGTGGTTAGTGTCGCGCTTCCTGACCAGAAGGGTCCAGGTTTGATCCCCAGCAGTGACAGATTTTTTTTTCGGACTGACAAGGCTCTGGGGTACACCCAGCCTCTAAAAATGGGTACCAGAAATTTTTCTGGGGAGCAAACGCGGCCTGGCGTGATACCGACCACATCACCCAAAAATGTGCCAGGTTATAGAAAAATATGGTCTCTAACACCATATTCCCCATAAGCTACAAGGCGTGAATGGAACCTTTGATTGATTGATTGATTGATTGATTGATTGATTGATGTTCCTTTTGAGCCTGAGCCGGCCCATAGGGTGTGGGCCAAGATACTCCTTCTCTTATCACAATTTTTATTCTAGCAGTTTTCAATTCTTTTAAAGATATTTTATCAAATCTCGCCATTAGTCTCTGTTCTGTGAAGGGAACCTTTACTTTTACGTTAATGTTTATTTATCCAGAAAAATCAATTTATTTTAATTATATGTGGTTATTTTTAAAAATCATTTCTCTTGTAATTGATGTATTTCTTTAAAAAAAAAATATTGTTTATTAGTAAACAAAATTTATAAATAAAAATACATTTATTAGTAATAATTTTTATTTAGTTTTAAAGTAAGTTTTTTTGTGAGAATATGTAATTAGACAAAATAATTTAATTAGTTATAGTATTCAATTACCAAAAATTTAGTTTATAATAGTATTTTTTTATTTTTTAAAATCAGTTTAATGGGTTTTAATTTTTAACAAATTAGTCGGTTTATTAGATATAGATTGTGATTCTAATATTCAGATCATAAATGATATGATTATAATAATAGATTCAAATCAACAGGAATAAAACAAAAATAATGAAAAATAACAATATGAGGGCAATATATATCTCAATTGCCAGGCTTTGGAAAGAGTAGACCACTATATATCTTGGTAGTAATATAGATCAAGAAGATGAAACAAAATAACAGATCAGAAACGGGATAGCAAAAGCAGCAACAAATTTTAAAAACCTGGTTAAAATATGGAAATCAAAAATACTTTGCAAGAAAACCAAACTTAGAATATTCAACTTAAATGTATTATCAACACTTACCTATGCACATGAAAGCTGCAAAACATCAAAAGAGATTGAGAAAAAACTAAACGCTTTTGAAGACAAATGCCTAAGAAAAATACTCTGTGTACAATGGAATGAATTAAGACTAATATTGAAATAAAAGAAATGGCCATGCAGCCAATGATCTCATCTATAACTAAGGAAAGAAGATGGACATATGTCAGCCAAGTGCTAAGAAGAGACAACAAGAGAATTCCAAAACAGAATATATGGGAAACATCAGGATACAGAAAAAGAGGAAGACCTAATCATCATCGAGTGCCATCTCCGCAACAAAGGTTGACTACCATGGAGCGCCATTCTGCTCTGTCTCTTGCTTTGATGGTGCAGGTTGTCATAGGCTGACTTGTACATCTTTTGATGTTACTCGTCCATGTTAGTCTTAGTTTGCCTCTTTGACCATGTATTTTCCCCTTCAAGATTACTTTTAGTAGGCTGTTGTGTCTTTTAATATGGCCCAAAAATCACATTTGTCTTGTTTGAATTGTGTTAAGTAGTTCTCTTTTCATTTTTAATTGTTTTAAGACTTCATTGTTTTCTTTTCTTTCCATCAAAATCTACCTATTCTTCTATATATCCACATTTCAAAGGCTTCAATTCTCTGTTCTGTTTTCTTGTCTAATGTCCATGTTTCTGCACCATTTAAGAATGTTGTAAAGATATAACATTTTGCTATTCTTAGTTTTAGCCCTGGTGTTATTTGTATTGATGTTAGTATATTTTTCATGACATTAAAATTACTTTTTGTCATTCCTATTCTTTTGTTTATTTCAGTTTTACATTTTCCATCACTGGTTATAGTATGGCCAAGGTAGTTGTAGTTCTGAGCTGTCTCCAGGTCATTCCTTCAATTTTGATATCCACTTGAGGGTTTTGAGTATTTTCTTTGTTTATGATCATAGTTTTAGTCTTTTCGATATTCATATCTAATCCATATTTTTTGCTTGTCATGTTTATTTTATTAAGTAATTGTTGTAGATCTTTAGGATTTTCTGCTAGTAGTACAGTATCATCAGCATATTTTAGGTTATTATCTTTCCATTAATGTTTAGGCCTGGCATCTCTGTGATGTTTTTAAAAATTTCCCCAGTGTATAGATTGAACAAGCTTAGTGATAGGATGCATCCCTGTCTTACTCCTCTTTTTATATCAATAGGTGTAGAGTTCTCTTTGTTATATTTTATTATTGCTGTTTGCTCCCAGTATAAATTAAATATTAGTCGTATGTCCATGTTATCTAGATGTATCTCTCTTATGCATTCTATAAGTTGTCTGTGGTGTATTCTATCAAAAGCTTTGGTGTAGTCTATGAAGCAGGCATATATTGGTTTGTTCACTTCTGTGTACTTTTCGATTAATGTTCTCATGCAGAATATGACTTCTTTTGTCCCGCTATTTTTCCTAAATCCAAATTGCTGCTCATCTAATTCAGTAATGATTTTATTCTGAATTCTTCCTTCTATAACTTTTAGCAAGATTTTTGTAACATGGCCCATTAGGCTTATTGTTCTAAAATCAGTGCATTCAACTGCACCATTCCTTTTAGGCAATGCAATGAAAGATAATGTTTTTAGTTCATTTGGTATGTATCCTGTATGGTGTATCTTCTTCTTCTTTCCTTCTTCATTTGCATTTCAGCGAATGAAGGGAGATATAATTTGCGGTCTTTTGCTCTTCTGTTCGCCTCTGCTGCTGTTATGTTTCCTAGTGCTTCTAATATTCTATCCATCCATCTTTTTTGTGATCGACCATTGGGTCTGGTATTCTCACAACGTTTGTGAAAGGCTCATTATGTTGTGTTTTGATTTTTCTGCCTTGTCACGTTGCCAAACCATTTTATCTGTCGTTTCCTTATATATTCTATGGCGGGGGCTATTCCTAGCTTTTTTTCTCAGTTCTTCATTTCTGATCTTATCTCTCAGAATGTTTCCTGTCATTTGTCTGACACATCTAATTTCAGTAGAGGTTATTCCAGCAAGTCAGTTATTTATAAAAAAAATCTGACTACTAATAAACCAAATGTATATAAGTTGAATATATTGACATTTAAACCAATATTTTAAATTCAGCATTTCTAATAAACAAATAATTTCAAAAAATTAACTTGTCATAATAAAAGCCTATTATTTAATTAAATAGAGAGCCGCGATAGCTCAGTAGTTAATGAACTGGACTACAAAGGACAAGAGGTAGGGTTTGATCCCAACCAACGGCTTCCGGTTCACCCAGCCTTTAATGGGTACCGGATTTTTTTTTGGGAAAGTAAAGCTCACGGGCTTAATACCGGCCACATTGCCCCAAAAGTCATGTGCCGAAGGTCTGTGAAATTTATGGTCACTAACACCATATTCCCTATACGCCACTTGACGTGACGGGGGCTCTTTACTTTTTACTTACTTATTTAATTAAATAAATATTTTTTTTTAGTTTCAACCAGTGGTTCCCAAGCCTTTGACACCAGCATCTCCCTTTTGCTGCTGATCACATGCTGGTGATGACCTCATGATAGTTACGATTGTTTAATTTGGATTAATTCTGATTCCTTAATAAAATATATTTAAGATGACAAATCATTATCATGTGCCATATCAGTTGACGCTGGCAGTCATGTCCTTCCACAGTTTTCTATCCATGGTGCATTGTATCAATTCTATAGTTGACTGTTCTCCATGCCATGACATCAAGTTATCTAGTATCTTTTCTTTTTGTCATCCACAATCTCTCTTTCCCTGTATTTCGCCAGTTGTAACCAAGTATTCCAACTTTCCTCTTCTTCTCATGGTGTGCTAGAAAAATGTTGATTGTTTCTTTCTGAAGTTTTTTAGGAACTCCCTTTTTATGTTGGTCTCCTTAAGAATTTCCTTGTTGGTCTTTTTAGTTGTCCAGGGAACTTTCAATATTTTTCTGAGAAATCCTGACTCTGTTGCCTCTAATTGTCTTTCTTCAGGATAACAAATAATGACAGAACTAACACTTTCCTGTAGAAACTCATTCTAAGTGTACCAAAAATATTAGTTCTTTGTGAATGTTGTTATTTTATGATTTCAGACCGCTGAGTTACACAAAAATGTCCTTGCTCTGCATCAAGTTTTGACGATGCTACTGGGAACCATGTGGCATACTTTGGGAGCCACTACTTTAAACAAACTGATGTTAATCAATTTTCTCACTACAAATAAATACTTTTTTTTTAAAATTTATTTTTCTACTTTCTAGCAAATCTGTTAATAAAATTAAATATTTTTACATCTGACTGTAATGTTCCTGGAAATGAGAAAAAATGTAAGGTTTGGATATAAAAGTAGAAAGTAAAGTACCCCCGTCATGCCAAGTGGCGTATGGGGAAATATGGTGTTAGTGACCCTATATTTTACAGAGACCTTCAGCACATGATTTTTGGGATAATGTGGTCGGTATTACGCCCGTGCTGCTTTACTTTCCCAGAAAAAATCCGGTACCCATTTTAAGGCTGGGTGAACCCGGAAGCCGTCGGTTGGGATCGAACCCTACCCCTTGTCCTTTGTAGTCCAGTTCACTAACCACTGAGCTATCGCGGCCCCCAAGGTTTGGATATAAATACTAAAAAAGATTGTAACTATGTTGTAAACAAGAACAACACATAAATCTAGCATAGGGATATCAAAGTAGATGGAAAGAACCTAGAAAGAGTTCAAGACTAGCTATCTTAGACATGCTGTAACAAGTTATGGAAAAATTCAGACAGAAGGAAACAACACAATAGGAATATCAAAATGCATTTTTAACAACATGAAAGACGTACTTACATCAAAGTTAATAACATCAAAATTAAAACTAAGAATAGTAAAATATTATATCTGCTAAACACTCTTGTATGTTGCAGAACCATGATGAGAAAACAACAGAAAATCAAAATCTTCGAAATGTGGATTTAGGAAAACAGGGAGAATTTGGTGGAATAAAGAGAAGACAAACGGTGAATTTTGAATCAGCTAAAAATGTAAAAAAAAAAACCACTTAACACAATTCAAACAAGACAACTGACATTTTTGGGACATGTGAAGAGACACAGTACCCTACTAAAGGCCATCTTGCAGGGGAATGTACAAGGTAGATGATGCAGAGGCAGACCAAGTCTAAAGTGAACTGATAATGTCAAGAGAAGGTGAATTTATGACAACAAACACTATCATGTCAAGAGACAGAGTAAAATAGCTTTCCATGGTAGGCACCCTTTGATGTGAAGACAATACCCAATGAATAGTGCTTCATAGTAGCTAACCTCTCACGTGGAGACAGCACCCAGTGAATTGTGCTCCTTGGTAGCCAACCTTCCATGTGAAGACAGCACCCAGTGAATTGTGCTCCTTGGTAGCTAACCTTCCACGTGGAGACAGCACCCAGTGAATTGTGCTCCTTGGTAGCCAACCTTCCATGTGGAGATGGCACAGAGTGAATGAATGTTGAGGTAAACAAGTCTGTGTGGTTAACTATACCAGCCATATACAAGCACAAGCTGTGAATAGTCAAAGATGTTTGGCAGGAACAAATGGAATATAGAACAGCACAAGTACCAGAAAAATGAAACCTACAACCAGCTCAATAGAATGGAGTTATTTGTGAATTTTCATCACTGTACTGCAAACATATCCACAGATGCTCAGATCCCCTCTTCTATATTTAAAATACAGTATATATAAAATCTCACATAGTAACATATATATATATAATTTTTGGATCATAAATTGTTGTTATGGAAAATAATTAATTGAAAGCAATGTTATAATCACATTAGGAGGCTACTTCACGTATAGCAGGTCTGCTGCCTGAAGATGCTGGCAAGGAAATGTATCAACTATGGCTGGTGAGTACGTAAGTACGGCAGCCTGGTACCATAAATGTCTTGCTAAAGTTTGATGTATTGAATAAAAAAGGTGAAGAATATTACTAGTAGCTGAAAGTGAGAACAAAATTACCATTTTAATCTCCTTTTAACACATTTCTTACAACCAGCTGAAAAAATGCAGCTCTAGTAGCCTGTGCACCGAACCAAAGAGCAGCATTTTGTGGCTTTTAATTTATCTACTATTTCACAATTATTTCAGATAAAACCTTGTAATTCTCTTATCCACCCCTTTTTCAACTTTGTGAACAAATTTTCATTTTTGTTCTTGCTGTTATTTCAAATTAAAAAAAAAGAATTTCAGAAAAGCTGCGTAACCACATCTTATTAAACCACTTGGTAGCGAATATATTAAGGGCAGACACAGGGCTGATGGGAGTCATCAGGAAAACACAGAAGAGAAGAAAGAAATGATTGTTTCCAGGAGCAGTCACTTGAAGGTAGATGTAGAGCCAGGTCCCATGTCCCTTTCTTTAAGAAGCACTTTCTTGGGCTTTGAATAATGCTCTAAGCATTTCTATCAATAAAGAATAGTGACACTGTGACCTTCCAGGCATGTCGTAAGAGGCGACTAAGGAGGTTGATCGATGGCTTGACAAGCTGTCATTGTAAAAAGTTTTGTTATGGAAACAGCGCCGTAGATTTTAGAGCAGTGATCTCTGCAATATGTGCCATTTTGGCACGCAAGGTTTCTGTTTTTGAGATTATGGTTCTGCCCTATGTGCCGTCTTCGACTCGAAAGGACAATAGATGGATAGATTTCTATCAAACATCTCAAATGTTTGATGTATTTGATAGGTACAAGTGTGTTTGGTACACTTGAGAGGAACAAGTGTGTTTGGTACAATTGAGAAGAACAAGTGTATTTGGTACACTTGAGAGGAACAAGTGTGTTTGGTACACTTGAGCGGAACAAGTGTGTTTGGTACACTTGAGAGGAACAAGTGTGTTTGTACACTTAAGAGGAACAAGTGTGTTTGGTACAATTGAGAAGAACAAGTGTATTTGGTACACTTGAGAGGAACAAGTGTGTTTGGTACACTTGAGAGGAACAAGTGTGTTTGGTACACTTGAGCGGAACAAGTGTGTTTGGTACACTTGAGAGGAACAAGTGTGTTTGTACACTTAAGAGGAACAAGTGTGTTTGGTACAATTGAGAAGAACAAGTGTATTTGGTACACTTGAGAGGAACAAGTGTGTTTGGTACACTTGAGAGGAACAAGTTTGTTTGGTACACTTGAGAGGAACAAGTGTGTTTGGTACACTTGAGAGGAACAAGTGTGTTTGTACACTTAAGAGGAACAAGTGTGTTTGGTACAATTGAGAAGAACAAGTGTATTTGGTACACTTGAGAGGAACAAGTTTGTTTGGTACACTTGAGAGGAACAAGTGTGTTTGGTACACTTGAGAGGAACAAGTGTGTTTGGTACACTTGAGAACAAGTGTGTTTGGTACACTTGAGAGGAACAAGTGTGTTTGGTACACTTGAGAACAAGTGTGTTTGTACACTTGAGAGGAACAAGTTTGTTTGGTACACTTGAGAACAAGTGTATTTGGTACACTTGAGAGGAACAAGTTTGTTTGGTACACTTGAGAGGAACAAGTGTGTTTGTACACTTGAGAGGAACAAGTGTGTTTGGTACACTTGAGAGGAACAAGTGTGTTTGGTACACTTGAGAGGAACAAGTGTGTTTGGTACACTTGAGAGGAACAAGTGTGTTTGGTACACTTGAGAGGAACAAGTGTGTTTGTACACTTGAGAAGAACAAGTGTGTTTGGTACACTTGAGAGGAACAAGTGTGTTTGTACACTTGAGAGGAACAAGTTTGTTTGGTACACTTGAGAGGAACAAGTGTGTTTGTACACTTGAGAGGAACAAGTGTGTTTGGTACACTTGAGAGGAACAAGTGTGTTTGGTACACTTGAGAGGAACAAGTGTGTTTGGTACACTTGAGAGGAACAAGTGTGTTTGGTACACTTGAGAGGAACAAGTGTGTTTGTACACTTGAGAAGAACAAGTGTGTTTGGTACACTTGAGAACAAGTGTGTTTGGTACACTTGAGAGGAACAAGTTTGTTTGGTACACTTGAGAGGAACAAGTGTGTTTGTACACTTGAGAGGAACAAGTGTGTTTGGTACACTTGAGAGGAACAAGTGTGTTTGGTACACTTGAGAGGAACAAGTGTGTTTGGTACACTTGAGAGGAACAAGTGTGTTTGGTACACTTGAGAGGAACAAGTGTGTTTGTACACTTGAGAAGAACAAGTGTGTTTGGTACACTTGAGAGGAACAAGTGTGTTTGGTACACTTGAGAGGAACAAGTGTGTTTGGTACACTTGAGAGGAACAAGTGTGTTTGTACACTTGAGAGGAACAAGTGTGTTTGGTACACTTGAGAGGAACAAGTGTGTTTGGTACACTTGAGAGGAACAAGTGTGTTTGGTACACTTGAGAACAAGTGTGTTTGGTACACTTGAGAAGAACAAGTGTGTTTGGTACACTTGAGAGGAACAAGTGTGTTTGGTACACTTGAGAGGAACAAGTGTGTTTGGTACACTTGAGAGGAACAAGTGTGTTTGGTACACTTGAGAACAAGTGTGTTTGGTACACTTGAGAAGAACAAGTGTGTTTGGTACACTTGAGAGGAACAAGTGTGTTTGGTACACTTGAGAGGAACAAGTGTGTTTGGTACACTTGAGAGGAACAAGTGTGTTTGGTACACTTGAGAGGAACAAGTGTGTTTGTACACTTGAGAAGAACAAGTGTGTTTGTACACTTGAGAAGAACAAGTGTGTTTGGTACACTTGAGAGGAACAAGTGTGTTTGGTACACTTGAGAGGAACAAGTGTGTTTGGTACACTTGAGAGAACAAGTGTGTTTGGTACACTTGAGAGAACAAGTGTGTTTGGTACACTTGAGAGGAACAAGTGTGTTTGGTACACTTGAGAGGAACAAGTGTGTTTGTACACTTGAGAAGAACAAGTGTGTTTGTACACTTGAGAGGAACAAGTGTGTTTGGTACACTTGAGAGAACAAGTGTGTTTGGTACACTTGAGAAGAACAAGTGTGTTTGGTACACTTGAGAACAAGTGTGTTTGGTACACTTGAGAAGAACAAGTGTGTTTGGTACACTTGAGAAGAACAAGTGTGTTTGGTACACTTGAGAAGAACAAGTGTGTTTGTACACTTGAGAAGAACAAGTGTGTTTGTACACTTGAGAAGAACAAGTGTGTTTGTACACTTGAGAAGAACAAGTGTGTTTGGTACACTTGAGAAGAACAAGTGTGTTTGGTACACTTGAGAAGAACAAGTGTGTTTGGTACACTTGAGAAGAACAAGTGTGTTTGGTACACTTGAGAAGAACAAGTGTGTTTGGTACACTTGAGAAGAACAAGTGTGTTTGGTACACTTGAGAAGAACAAGTGTGTTTGTACACTTGAGAAGAACAAGTGTGTTTGTACACTTGAGAAGAACAAGTGTGTTTGTACACTTGAGAAGAACAAGTGTGTTTGGTACACTTGAGAAGAACAAGTGTGTTTGGTACACTTGAGAAGAACAAGTGTGTTTGTACACTTGAGAAGAACAAGTGTGTTTTACTCTCAGGCACAAGAAATTATAATGATATCCTGTTGTTCCAACAAACAGTTTAAAAAAATGTGTTGTTGTTGATCCAGCTGCTTGTAGGTGGCTGCCTTTTGACTCAATGCCATATTTTGTTATTTTGGCATTCTCTATGCTGGAGTACCTGTGCATTTTCTCTCTGCCCAGGTTAAGATCAGAAAAAAATGACTGTCATGTTGATGTGGGACCTTAGTTAGCAACTATGTGCAACAAGAGTAACCTCTCTTGGTACATATAACCAAGGCAGGATTCACTGCCCTAAGCTCCTGTCACCTACTGTCTGCTGGCTGTGCTGACCCTCTCTAAGTGTCTAGGCATATAACCATCTGAATCACTGTGCCTCTGTGATATATTACAGCCACAAAATAACTGCACAAATTGCTCTCCCCACCAGATCTGTATAGCATAGCTCTTTCTTTCTCCCTTTCTTGCATTTGTTCTTAAAAGGACGTTGAGTTGGCGTAGATGCATTGTGTTGTACTTTATTTCCACCTTTTGACACAATACATCCAACTTCAGCATGGCTTTTTGAATACCAAGTTACTTTTTCTCTTTGATCCCTCTCGCTTGGCAAGACTGGACTGGTTAGTCTGTTACTAGAGGCACTGTGAAGAGGTGGAATAGGGTCTGAATAGTTGGTCAACTGATCCAAGTATAAGCCATCAGCTATGAGTCGCTGGCAGTTTCCAGTTTTGTTCCCGTTAGGCAGTGTAGTGTAGTTCAGGTTCCTTCTCAACCACTGACAGTGCATGTATTTTAAATAATAAGACACACATTTTCATATAAGCTTTATAGACATACTTCCCATTGGCGTGAGTTCGTGGCATCCTGATTGTTGTAGTGCGCCTTTTGGCTGGTTGCCTCTGACTTCAGCACTTAAAACCTGCTAGAGCAGACTGTGGTCTTGCTCAGGTGTAGGAAGGCCTGGCCAGTCTTGGTTTTCAGTCCCTGGTGACTGTTAAGCCTCATCCCCATGACAAGGAGCTGGCCTTGATGATTCCCAGCTATAGACCAATCAGCCTTACAAGCTGTTTGTGTGAAACAATGGAACGTATAATCAATCTCAGATTGCAGTGGTACCTGGAAAGTGAAAATCTCCTTGTCCCACAAGCAGGCTTTAGACAGTGTTACTCTACCGAAAATCAGACAACCTATCTTTCCCAGGAAATTGAGGATGCGTTTCAAGAAAAGAAACTGGTACTAGCAGCATGGATAGATCTCAAGAAAGCATTTGATAAGGTATGGAAGGAAGGGCTTTTGAAGAAACTGAGAAATTATGGAGTAAATGGCAGGATGTACAAATGGGTCAAAGCATACCTGCATAACAGAAGAGCCAGAGTGCAACTGGATGGTCTTAAAAGTAAGATGGTCTTACTGCACCAGGGCGTCCCACAGGGAAGGGTACTATCTCCCAACACTTTTTCTAATCTACATCAATGACCTAGTTACTGAACTACCACATGGCATCAAAGTGGCAATGTATGCAGATGACTTGGTAATGTGGTACACAGAGGAGTATGCAACAGTGGCCTCCAAATTGTTGCAAAGAGCTATGAATGCACTGAATTCATGGACAAATAGATGGTGTAGCAGCATCAATACAGACAGATTCAGTACTACACTTTTCACTCTCTCCCCAAAACAAAAAGCAGAAGCCATCTACATAAACGGTAGGGTTCGATCCCAACCAATGGCTTCCGGGTTCACCCAATCTTTAATGGGTACTGGATTTTTTTCTGGGAAAGTAAAGCGGCACGGGCGTAATACCGACCACATTACCCCAAAAAATGAAAATCATGTGCCAAAGGTCTGTAATATATATAGTCACTAACACCATATTCCATATACGCCACTAGGCGTGACGGGGTACTTTACTTTTTTTTTTTTTACATCTACATAAACAATGAGCCTGTGAAAGAAGACATACTAGCTACGTATCTCAGAGTTACATTTGATAACAAACTATCTTGGAAACAGCAGATAAATAAGGTAACCCAAAAAGCAAGGAGGAAATATTGGCTATTCTAAGAAAGATGTGTGGAACCACATGGGATGCGAGTGGGAAAATACTCAGTAAAGTTTACCAACAGAGTATACACCCACATTTAGAATATGGATCATCTGCATGGTGTTCAGCATCAAACACCACACTGCAAGAACTGGACAAAGTACAAAACCAGGCGCTTAGGGTCATCACAGGAGCAATGAAATCAACACCAATATTGGAGATGGAGAAATTGTGGAGGATACCAGCACTGAGAGAACGGAGGGACACAAAGGTGCTGATACAGGCAGAAAAATTTGCATGCATGCACAGACATCCAATGAAGGACCGATTCCAAAATCTTGCATTGGGACGACTTAATAGAAGCAGTTTTATCAACCAAGCCAAGCGTATTAGTAGACAAACACCAGACATGCCAAGAGTTGTTAACCCCCTACTGCCCATACCAGAACAGACTCCTTGGACTGAGGAATCAGGATTATTAATACAAATACGGACAGAAGTGAAAGGAATAGTTGACAAAGAGGAACAGAATAGTCTACAGCGAAAAACAATAACTCTAAGTTTCCTGGATGAAGAATACCCACGAGACCTATGGATTCGCGTGTACACAGATGGATCAGCACAGAATGCAGTAAAGAATGGGGGAGCAGGTGCATATATAGAGTACCCAAATACCACTAGGGATATGAATAAAATACCAACAGGGAAATATTGTCACAATTATGATGCAGAAATACAAGCAATAAAGTTGGCAATAGAAAAACTGCTGAACAGTAATCCTAGCCCACAGTCTGTAGTGTTTTTGACAGATGCAAGATCAGTACTCCAGGCACTACAATCCAGAAAATTACCACATCTGCAGACCTTATTGACTGAACTCTGCAAGCACCACAGGGTTGCCCTGCAGTGGATCCCATCTCACTGTGGAATACCAGGAATTGAGAAAGCAGATCAGTTGGCAAAGGAAGGTTCAACAGGCACACAACTAGATACACCGGTTACATACCATCATAAGAAACAGATAATCAAATTAATCAGAAAACCACAAGCCCCAAATCAGGATGCCTTTCATAATATGAATAGATATGAACAAGTTATCATTATATGCCCCAGAACAGGATACAATCGACTCCGTAGTCACATGTATACAAAATTCAAGATCGGCACCTCAACTACATGTACATGTGGACAGGCGCCCCAGACTGCTGAACACATACTTCAAGACTGCACTGAATATAGTAGACTGAGGAAAATCCATTAGCCCATAGATACAACTCTACAGACAAAACTATATGGGCCACTGCAAGAATTACAAAAGACAGTAAAATTTATACAGGAAACGACATTGCAGATATAGACAATACTTCGGGCGAACGAAAGATAGATAGATATAAGCTTTACTGGTAAGATTCTAATGATAAAACCACACTATATAGTAAATCATGAAAAGAGGCAAAGCTCCAGGTCCTGACAATATAACAATCGAAGAGATAAATGCATTAGGAGAGCTGGGAGTACAAGTCATAACAAACTTTGAGTAAAATTACTCAATGACATATATAACACTTGACATATACCCGAAGATCTACTAAAATCTATCTTTGTAGCCATACCGAAGAAGTCAGGCGCCACTGAATGTGAAGACCATCGCACTATTAGTCTCATGAGCCATATGACTAAAATATTACTAAGAATAATTATGAGACGTGTAAGGAACAAAATAAAACCAGAAATAAGTGAGGAACAATGTGGATTTGTGGAAGGAAAGGGCACCAATAATGCAATATACATCTTAAGAACATTGATAGAAAGATCTATAGAGGTAAAGAAAATTCTATATATGTGCTTTATAGACTACACAAAAGCATTTGACAAAGTAAAGCATGTGGAAATAATAAATATGCTGGAGAAATTAAACATTGATGGCAAGGATCTGTGAATCATAAAAAACATGTACCGGCAACAAACAGCAGCTATACGAATTAACAACCAAACAGGACAATTCCAATATATAAAGCAACGAGTCAGACAAGGCTGTGTTCTGTCGCCGGATTTGTTTTCACTTTACAGCGAATATATTATGAGATCAATAGTAGACAAAAAAGGAATTGAAGTCAACAGTCACAACATAAATAATTTGTGATATGCGGATGACACAGTCTTAATAGCAGAGACAGAGAATGAACTACAAGAAATGATAGACATAATTGTGAAAGAAAGCAACAAGAAAGGTCTCAGTCTGAATAGTAAGAAAACAGAAGTAATGGTTATATCGAAGAAACAATCATCACCATCATGCAGCATAAAAATAAATGAGACAAACCTGAAACAAGTACGTTTCAAATACTTGGGCACAATAATAACATCAGATGGGAGATGCACCACAGAAATAAAAAGCAGAATAGCTCAAGCCAAAATAGCATTTCAGAAAATGAAAAATATCTTATGCAACAAATCTATGTCAATAAAAATGAGAAAGAGAGTTCATCGGTGCTATATAGAACCAATTCTGACCTATGGAAGTGAATCATGGACAGTAGGCAAACAAATGAAAAGACGATTAGAGGCCACAGAGATGGGATTTCTCAGAAGAATGTTGAAAGTTCCCTGGACAGATAAAAAGACCAATGAGGAAGTTCTCAAAGAGGCCAACACAAAAAGGGAGCTCTTAAAAAACATCAGAAAGAAGCAATCAACATTTTTCGGGCACATCATGAGAAGAGGAAAATTGGAATACTTGGTTACAACTGGCAAAATAAAAGGAAAGAGAGATCGCGGACGACAAAGAGAGAAGATACTGGATAGCTTGGTGTCATGGCATGGAAAACAGTCAACAACAGAACTGATACGATGCACTGTAGATAGAAGATTGTGGAGGGACATGATCGCCTACGCCAACCAGCAGGGTACATGATGATGATGACTGAACTAATCTCAAGTAATTTTGTAAGATCTGCTAGGTTACAGAAGAAACAATCAGAGATGTTTCTTGCTAAACTGTAATTGGTTAAATGAAAAGTGGAATCTATATATATTCTTGTAACATTTGTTGTTATGTGTGTGTTGCTTAATTTCATATATGCATTATATAGCAACAAAATGATAGTATTTTCTTTGATTTGCCAGGAGTATGAAAATCAGTCAAGTCCTGAAGCCAAATTTGTAAAAGATCTGGATAAATTTGAGATGCTTTTTCAGGCATATGAATATGAGAAGCAACATGAGAGGCCAAAAGAGCTTCAGGAATTTTATGATCACACCAGAGGTACGGTAGTGCAAAAATTCATGAATTCATTGAGTCTGGTTGAATAGTCATCATTATCATGTGCCATACCAGTTGGCATAGATGATTATGTCTGTCCATAATCTTCTATCCACCATGCATCATATTATTCTGTTATTAGCTGTTTTCCATGCCATGACACCAAGCTATCAAGTATCTTCTCTTTTTGTTGCCCGCGATCTCTCTTTTTCTTTATTTTGCCAGTTGTAACAAAGTATTCCAACTTTCCTCTTCTCACGATGTGCCTGAAAAATAATGATTGTTTCTTTCTGATGTTTGTTAGGAGCTCCCTTTTTGTGTTGGCCTCTTTGAGAATTTCCTCATTAGTCATTTTAGCTGTCTAGGGAACTTTCAACATTCTTCTGAGAAATCCCTTCTCTGTGGCCTCTAATAGTCTTTTCAAATTGTTTGTTTACTGTCCATGATTCAATTCCATAGTTCAGAATTGGTTCTATGTAGCACTGATGAACTCTCATTCTCAATTCTATTGACATAGATTTGTTGTATAAAATGTTTTTCATTTTCTGAAATGCTATTTTGGACTGAGCCATTGTGCTTTTTATTTCTTTGATGCATCTTCCATCTGATGTTATTATTGTGCCCAAGTATTTGACACACTGCACTTGTTTCAGATTTGTCCTATTTATTTTTTGCTGCATGATTATTTCTTCAATATGACCATTACTTATGTTTTCTTACTATTCAGACCAAAACCTTACTTGTTGCTTTCTTTCACTATTATGTCTATCATTTTTTTGTAGTTCATTCTCTGTCATTATAATGAAAACCTTTTCAAAGCTGATGAATGTCTTATTTGTCATTTTTGTGCTCACTCACTTTATTGCGTTACCTTGTGATGTGTTTGCATAAACCATCAAGGACCTAATCAGAGAAAACTAAAAGAGATCAGTTGTGTCTAATAGATCAAGCCCCAACGACTCATCAATATATGAATTAGGAACAGATAATCAAATCAATTAGCGGACCACAAGCCCCAAATCAGGATGCCTTTCATAATATGAATAGATATGAACAAGTTATCATTATACGCCTCAGAACAGGACACAATCGACTCCATAGTCACATGTATACAAAATTCAAGATTGGCACCTCAACTACTTATGCATGTGGACAGGCGCCCCAGTCTGCTGAACACATACTTCAAGACTGCACTGAATATAGTAGACTGAGGAAAATCCATTGGCTCATAGATACAACACTTCAGACAAAACTATATGGGCCACTGCAAGAATTACAAAAGACAGTAAAATTTATGCAGGAAATGACATTGCAGATATAGACAATACTTCAGGTGAACGATAGATAGATGGATGGATAGATAGATAGAATTAGGAACGTTCTAGGAGGGAAATTTTCAGGGAGTAGTGATCTAGTGGATACCATCACATTGTTGTAGTATGCAAGGAAATGAATATGGAGATAAACTAGTAAAAGAAAGAGCAAAACTATCACAAGAAGACCATCTGGTCAGCTAAGAAGTTAAATCTGTCATTAAAGGGCAATGCCATTACAAGTGGTAACAAGACCACCCAAAATGCAATGAGGAAAATGGATAAATGGACTCTCAAGGAGAGACAAAGTTATCATACTCTGCCTCCACACTGGCCACAGCAGAATGAGGCACCACATGTGCTCCAAGCTCAAGATAAGTACCAGCAGTCTGGGCTGAATGGGACAAGGTTTAGACTCTAAAAGGTGTGAGATAAGATAAAGAAATGTATAAACTTTAAAAGGTATTAGACAAGATTAAACAAATGTATAAACTTTAAAAGGTATTAGACAAGATTAAACAAATGTATAAACTTTAAAAGGTATGAGACAAGATTAAACAAATGTATAAACTTTAAAAGGTATGAGACAAGATTAAACAAATGTATAAACTTGAAAAGGTATGAGACAAGATTAAACAAATGTATAAACTTGAAAAGGTATGAGACAAGATTAAACAAATGTATAAACTTGAAAAGGTATGAGACAAGATTAAACAAATGTATAAACTTGAAAAGGTATGAGACAAGATTAAACAAATGTATAAACTTGAAAAGGTATGAGACAAGATTAAACAAATGTATAAACTTTAAAAGGTATGAGACAAGATTAAA
Organism: Megaustenia siamemsis; assembly: GCA_032433765.1. Lineage (NCBI taxonomy): Eukaryota > Metazoa > Mollusca > Gastropoda > Stylommatophora > Ariophantidae > Megaustenia > Megaustenia siamemsis. Next base: position 52,560,723 of record JAVIAB010000041.1, on the reverse strand, counting down.
CAAATGTATAGACTTTAAGAGGTATGAGACAAGATTAAACAAATGTATAGACTTTAAAAGGTATGAGACAAGATAAAAAAGACATTAATTAGACTTCAAAAGTCTTCTACTGAGCACAAACAAAACAGATGACAACTCTAAAAAAAATCACATGAGAACAACTCAAAGTAGTTGTCAAGCGGGTGTGACACTGTCAACTTTTTAACAGCTGACATGTTTTTAAATTTTGTCCAGTTTTGTTTATCTAAGTTGAGGAAAAACAATTACAGTGAAGAAGACCACTGGCCCCTTTACCTCCAAATGATGTGGACAAGTGTGATAAAGTTTTATATTTCACTTCCATACTATATGTCATGGAATATTTCTTTTATCTTCTACTATGTTATCAGGCATGGTTCCAGGAAGATGTGAAAGGGACAAATGAAAAAGAAGGTGGTTTCAAGACATTATGGGAGACCTTGAACATGACAAGAGAAGAAGCAGGAGACATAGAGACAGAGATTTTTTCAGATGGGCTGTGATGAGTGCAAGGTTCAGCAAAGAACATGCTTCGTATAAAAGAGTAATGAAATACTGTGATTGAAACATAAAGTAATGCTTTTTAAATCAAGTTTAGCTGATGTCATTACACAACGGACATGTCCATAAGTGCTGAGATCTGCTCTCCAGTTCTGTGTTGATTTGTTATTCTTGGTCCATCATGACAACAATGACATGTACTGAAAACAACACAGCACACACTGAAGAGGATTTAATCTCAGATGCACATTCTATGCTGGTGGAGACCCCAACAATGGAACTTTTGATCTATAAACTTATCGACGTTGGGAAAATGAATTTAACCATCTTCATTGCCAGTAAGTGTGACGGTCTCGTTAAAGTAAACACGACTGCACTGTCTCGAAACTGGAAATTTACATCAAGCGTAAAAGGGTTATCTGACTAGGCATCAAAGTAACTAAAAGAATACGGTTAAATCAAGTATCAGTGAAACAAATCATACATAAACTCCACCAGTAGAGAAGATTGACTGAACGGATGGGCCATGGGAAAAGCAGAAAGGGAAATGTTTAAATACATGACAAGGCCAAACCCCCATGACAACATTAAAAACCTAAAAAGAAGAGACTAAACTACCATCCTCAGACTGAGAACTGGCCATCTACCACAAAACAATTACTTCAATAAAATACCACGAAACCAAACTCCAGCATGTCCACTCTGTGAACACCCACATGAAACAGTGGAACAACACCTTTTTGACTGTTCTAAGCTCACTGACATCAGAGCAATTCTACTTCCTCAAAGACCTGATAAATGGAACCCTTTATACGAAACTACAAGTTAACTCAGATACCTGCAGCTATCATTGCATGAATGACGATGCACTGTAGATAGAAGATTGCGGAAGGACATGATCGCCTACGCCAACCGGTATGGCACATTATGATGATGATCATTACATCGCATTGGGCCAAAGGGAGTCAACTCACAGACTTCTGGATCCATAACAACAAAATATCAGGGTATAAATAATTTAAGAATTAATTAATCATCATCATCATCAAGTACCGTGCCTACTGGCGTAGGTGATCATGTCTCTCCACAATTTTTGATCTCGGCAGCTATTTATCATTTCTGTTGTTGACCTTCTGCCTAGCCATTCTCTTAAGCTGTCGGTTATTTTTTCTCTTTGCTTCCCTCTATCTCTTCGTCCCTCAATTTTCCCAGTTGTTACAATATATTCCAGTTCTCTTCTCTTTACATGGCCAAAAAATGATGATTGTTTCTTCCTAATATTGGAAATTAGCTCTCTTTTTGCTTTGACCTCTCTCAGAACATCTTCATTACTCTTCTTAGCTGTCCATGGTATTCTCAACATTCTTCTGTAAAACCACATTTCTACAGATTCCAGTGATTTTCATGTCTGTTGTCCTATTGTCCATGTCTTGCAGGTAAGCTCGGGAGAGTAAAAGGCTATGGGAGGGTACCCCGAAATAAAACAACCTCACTGCCTTGTGGGTGAGACTTTTTAGTCAAAGGCCAGCGGAGCCAACCGTAAACAAACCGACGGAGGGCAACAAAAAACCACCGTCATAATTTCTTTGTACAATCATGAATTAATTAATACATTTAATAAAAATAGTATTCTTTCTCCTTTTCTTTCTTCTGTTCCTTCACCGTAGACCTACAGATCAGTCAGAGGTCAACAAACCAGGTGACCTTTTGTAAAGATAAACAAAACCTCTCTCTCTCTTGTTAAGTCCAAGACCAAAGTTCCACATAGCCTAAATGGGTTCTTTAAACTCTTGGGATATACATATTTTTTCATTCTTTCCTCTTATGATATTTTTGTGTGTGTGTCTCTCTCTCTCTCTCTCTCTCTCTCTCTCTCTCTCTCTATATATATATATATATATATATATATATATATATACTATGGATGTCTACTTTCTTCAACTCCCTTCTCATCCCCTTGATCTGCTCTTCATGTGCCCCCTACCCCTCTTGATTTTTAGAACCACTTCTTATTGGTCAAATAACAACACAGGTCAAAGTACTGGACATTTCACTTCCAGTTCTTTTATTAACTTCATTATCCGATTCTTGGTTTCTCTTAAATCATGGTTATGGATTTTGAACTCTTTACAGGAGGACTGGGTGGTCTAGAGATAAAACTTTGGTCTCTTGACAGTAAGGTCTTGGGTTTGATTCCCTCCGTAGACAGGAATTATTCAAAACTTTAATCTGTGGTTTCTTTGTAGCTTTACCCTCCTCGTCTCTTTGTAGTGAGATGCAATGTCTAGCCCTCTTGGGGAACGGTGAAAAACAGGAGCTCCCGTGTGCACGCAGACATTTTAACTCTTTCTGTACGTTTCGCCGCACTGTGTGCCATGGCGATTTTGGCAGTGTACGTTTCGCCGTATAGTGCACCGCGCTCAATTGTGTTGTTCTCATGACTATAGCTTAGGGCTGCGATCACAGCTCAGAAATAAATTGTGAATCTGTATTTTTCCTATTAAGACAAGTATCCCCCAGATAGGGTAGGGCTGAATACTTGCGTTGCAGACAAACATTTAGGACGATTAGGACGAAACAGTACGAATAGTAGTTTCCAGTGGTTTAGACTGGAGACAAATAATAATAAATGAATATTATTATAGAGGGAAACTTCAGAGGCGATAATCAGTTTTGATTCGCTGATTATCACCTTGGAAGTTTCCCTCTGTAATAATATTCATTTATTATTATTTGTCTCCACACCATGGATCTCGTCATGGTATCAAGTTCGCGCATGTGGGCTAGGATTTGACTTGGATTTTCTTGAGGGGGGGGGGGAATGTCAGAGCACTTCATCGGGTGAGTGGTGATGATCCTAACAAACAAACCGTTGGCAGTTTGAAGTGAAAACAAGTTGGCCAACAAATTTCCACTGTATGGGCAAAACTTGTTAAGATAATCTACCCATCTATGTTGAAGACAGATGTGTCAGGTCAAGACATGTGGCTAATGCCACAAACTAACAATGAAATGCATCCACATCCACTTAACGAGTGACTGCTTAAAACTCTTTACATGTAAACACTAAATTATCTCTCTTCATAGTTTCCGTATGTAGTTAGTAATGTTCTTATCGTTATCTTCATTCACTGACAAAGACTTGATTGATTGAAAAGTTCTGTAATCTGCATTTTTTTCAATGAAGATGAAATATACAATTTATTACTACCTTTCCAGTCTGTTCACATCATACATCATTGTGTCCGCTATTCTCTTTCATATTGTCGTTAGGGAGCCAATACATCCACCAGCAACTGAGCTGAGACCAATCAGTGACCCATAGCTGACTGTGTTCATCAACAAACAACAGAGCCAATCAAAACTCTTCTCCATCTCCAAGTAAGGCTTCTCAAACAGACTAACCAATATGGTGAAGCGAGCAGGGATCAAAGAGAGAAGACAACCTGTCACTCAAAAATGCCATGCTGGAGTCAGCCAGGTGCCAGACAGGTGCAAATATCACAGCCTCACTGCATACCATATTACATAGCATGTATAATCCCTTAATGTCCTTTTAAGGACAGGTGATGAAGAGGACTATTAATTCCTCTACTTTATCGTTGCTATACAGAGCCGGTTCTGACCTATGGAAGTGGGTTTTGCACAGAAAGGAAACAAAAGAAAAGACCAAGAGAGGTCTCAGGGACAGAATTTCTCAAAAGAATGTTGATAGTTATCTTTACAGTCAAAAAGACATACAAGGAAATTCTCAACGAGGGCAACACTAAAAGAAAGCTCCTAAAGAACATGAGAGAGAACAATCAACATTTTTCAGGCACATCAGGAAAGTTGAAATATTTGGTTACAGTTAACAAAATGCAAGAAAAGAAAGATTGTAGATGACAAATAGAGAAGATATTAGATAGCTTGGTGTTGTGGCACAGTAAACTGTCAACAGCAGAATTGGTACAATGTACTGATGATGAGAATTGTGGAAGGACACAGTTGCATACACCAACCCATATGGCACATGATGATGGTGCCAGAAAGAAAAGAAAAGACAATTGCCCTTACTTTTTTGTCTTTTTTACTTTTCCTTTTAAGCCCATTAAATCCTAACATGTAATTGTAAATAGCAAATATTGTTATCCAAGGCTTTGCACTAATGTAACAAAAGTATCAAATTCCATTTCAGAAAAGCACATATTCTCAACAGAACTCGTCAAAGATTGGACAAAAGAGCTGGAAACTCTTCGCAGCGATTCACAGTCAGATTCATGCTTATTAAGTAAGAAAAGACCAATACAAAATGATGCAGATGAAGAGAATCTTTCTGAAAATCCTGTAGTGTCAAAGAAAAGAAAATGATTCACAATCAGACTCATCCTTATTAAGTAAGAAGAGACCAACACAAGGTGACCTAAGTCAAGAAAATCTTTCTGCTGAACATCTTGTAGCATTGAAGAAAAATTAGTATAGAGGCACTATGTAGAGGCTGTTTTATTCTTCATTTCATTAATTTTTTTTCTTTGGTTGAAATATTCAAGATTCACTACTTGGCTCATATAAACAATTTCATTATGTACAGGAAAGATGTGTAGATGGTCGAATCCAGAACGAGAGGTTTATTCCTACTGGTGGTTCTACAGATGAACTTTTGTCAACATTCGCTGATCTGGGAGGTTGGAGACAAATTAGGGAAATAAACCAAAAAATAGCCAAGTCAATTTTAAAAAATTGAAACTCTATAGATTTATAAAACAGGGTGATCAGAAAAATAATAGTTATGTTCCTTTTTTTAATCTTGAAATAAAATGAAATTGTTGAACTTGCAAACAGTCTTAAAACTCATGTTTTGATGTGTTTGATTGAAAAAAATAAATAATTTTGTGTTGTTACACTGTTGATGTTGTGATTAGTGGGCTAGTTGAGAGATGGAAATCACTGTTTTTATTTGTAGATTTAGAATTAATCTCCTTGCTGGTTGTGCATCATCTTGACAGTTTTTATTTGTAGATTTAGAATTAATCTCCTTGCTGGTTGTGCATCATCTTGACAGTTTTTATTTGTAGATTTAGAATTAATCTTCTTGCTGGTTGTGCATCATCCTGACTGTTTTTATTTGTAGATTTAGAATTAATCTTCTTGCTTGCTGTGCATCATCTTGACAGTTTTTATTTGTAGATTTAGAATTAATCTCCTTGCTGGTTCTCCATCATCTTGAACCTTACCCTTCAATACTTTTGCTTGCATGATTCTAAGTTTCTTCTGCAAATGTTTCTAAATTGATACTTCAAATAATTCAAAATTCATTCCATGCATAACTCTAAATTGGGAGCCGTGATAGCTCAGTTGTTAGTGAACTGGACTACAAAGGACAAGTGGTAGGGTTCGATCCCAACCGACAGCTTCCGGGTTCACCCAGCCTTAAATGGGTACCGGATTTTTTTCTGGGAAAGTAAAGCAGCACGGGCGTAATACCGACCACATTACCCCAAAAATCATGTGCTGAAGGTCTGTAAAATATAGGGTCACTAACACCATATTTCCCTATTCGCCACTTGGCGTGACGGGGGTACTTTACTTTTTTTTTTATAATACTAAATTCTTTCTGCAAATGCTGCTGAATGGATACTAAAATGTTTCTAAATTGATACTGCAAATAATTCTAAACTCTTCCCATCATCATCAGGTGCCATGTCGATTGGCGTTGTCAGTCATCTCTCTCTCCACATCATCACTCATTTTTTTCATATATCTAAATTGATGCTGCAAATAATTCTGCCTTACATGCATAATTCTAACTCCCTTCTGCAAATGCTGCAAAATTAATGCTCAAATAATTATAAATTGATGCTCAAATAATTATAAATTGATGCTCAAATAATTATAAATTGATGCTCAAATAATTATAAATTGATGCTCAAATAATTATAAATTCCTTCTGTAAATGACCTAAATTAACGATACAACTATTCTAAATTCTTCCCTTTTCCAAGTATCGTTTAGGAAAGCGCTGGTGTGAGTGCTGATAGGGTCAGAAATTTTTTTTAATGGGGGGTGAAATAAAAACTCAGACCTGAACACCACATGGCGATTGCACTGAACAAGCAGCCTTTATTTTCCGGTCCTACAATTCCCCCACCCCCTCTGGCAGACTCCAATAGTGAGGTAATGCCGTAAAGAAAGATAGTTGTTGCGGCTTTAGTCCAATTACTACTAGATTTTTTGCTTCTCATTATTTATTGAAGTTTGTATAATCATTAGAGTGGAATATTATACTTCATTTGCAACCATTGAAGGCCAGTAAGTGGCTAAATAGTCTTCTTAATCTTCTTGGTACAATCTACACAAGGGAGATAATCATCAACATTCATTTGAAAATTATAAAGAATGTTTAAGAGTTGCCTCTCTTATATTGAAATACGGGGTCAAGACTGCTGCCTGCTCATGACTTTAGAGAACTCGAGAGACTCATAGCTGACTGTATGCGTCAGGATCGGTGAACACAAATCAAAACAATATTGAGATATATTTTAAATAAGTAATTTAAAACTATAGTTGACGCTCTATTCACATTAAAACAGCTTGCAGGAATAACGACAGAACACAATCAAAATTTATACATAGCTTTCATTGACCAGGAAAAAGCATTCGACAGAGTAAACAGAGAACAACTGTGGGAGATACTAACAACATACGGAGTAAGCCAACATCTAAACAACCTAACTAAAAGTCTCTGCATCAGCTGCACAGTCAGAACAGCAAGCTACACAGACCACTTCGAAGTTTGATCAGGTGCAGAGGAGATTATCAAGCTTTTATTTGCAGACGATCAGGCACTAATACATTAAACAATAGAAGACCTACAAGAACACTTAAACAAACTCAACAGCACAGGCACAAAATACAACATGAAAATTAACATCAACAAAACAGATGTCATGAGTGTCACCAAAAATAAACAGAATATCAACATAACTATTGAAGGCAGGCAACTAAAACAAGTAGAAGAATTCAAATACCTAGAAAGTTTAGTGACTAACGATAATTCACAAACAGCAGAGATAGAATCAAGATGCAACAAAGCTTGTCAAATCATCGGACAGTTATCACCACTATTGTCCAACAAGGAAATAACTCTGGAGGCAAAACGAGCACTATACAACACAATCTTCATCACAACGTTGTGTTACAAATGCCAGACCTGGACCCTAGATCACGGGCGACAAAGAGAGAATACTAGATAACTTGGTGTCATGGCATGGAAAACCGCCAACAACAGAAAGGATACAATGCACTGTTGATAGAATATTGTGGAAAAAGACGCTCGCCTACGCCAACCGGTATGGCACATGCTGATGGTGGTACTGATGGAGCCTATGCGCCTCAAGCTGTCGTATCCGAGCCTTTCGGTCCAGCGCCTCCTACTTCAGCATTGCATTTCACTTGGTACGGGGTCAACTTCTATCCTAGATTTAAACTCACTGTGACATCTTGCTTGCTTGCTTGCGTTCGCCCGATGACTTCAGGAGTGTACCTCTTCATCATCCGCCATTAAAAGGACGTTAAGTAGGCGTGTCTGCGTTGTGTTGTGGTTTACAGTATAACTGTTATATTTGCGCCTTTCGGTCCAACACATCCGACTTCAGCATGTAAATTTTGAGTACCGAGTTGTCTTCCAGCTTCGATCCCTACTCACTTGGCCAGACTAGACAAGTTAGTCTGTTACTAGAGGCACCATGGAGATGTGGAGCAGGGTATGGATGGTTCTGGTTCACCGATCCTGGCGCAAGCCATCAGCTGTGGGTCGCTGACAACTTCTCTAGTGCTGTGAGGCGCGCCTTCACCTCCACTGTGACATCTCATTCTAGTTACACCGCTTGGATGTGTGGTAGGATTTTGATCAGCTTTGGTTCACTAACCCTACGTGAAAGGTCAGCTGCGAGTGTAGGACCTCTAGATTTCCTGTCAACATAACCAATATTGTTGGAGCTGCAAAGAGACAGAAGTCTGTTAAAACATTAAGATAGATGTAGTCTTACAGCAATTACCTATAAGTAAACGCAAAACGGCACTGAACAACTAAACTAGTAGAAAGACAAGACAAAATCCTACGTTTCGGCAAAACCTTCATCAGGTAAAATAATCAACAATAAAACAATTGTACTCTGACTTTCTGACTCAGGTAAAAGAGGTAGAGGCAGACCAGGACTAACATGGACGAGTAACATCAAAAGATGGACAAGTCAACCTATGACAATCTGCACCATCAAAGCAAGAGACAGAGTGGAATGGCACTCCATGGTTTTCTAACCAACCTTCGATGCGGAGACGGCACTCAATGATGATGACTCTGACTTTGTTCGTTTTAATTGATGAAGGATTTTGTCGAAACGTTGAATTTTGTCTTGTCTTGTTATTAGTTTAGCTGCTCTATACCATTTTATGTTTACTGTATATGTTCTCTGTAGCTAAAACTCGTGACTTCGCGTAGTATTTCATGTTTGATATATGTGCTACCTCCTACAGCAAGTGCTGTTAGGTAATAAAGTAACTTCATAGTCTCAGCTTCATGTGTTGTGATGGTCTCTTCCTCACTGCTTTTACTTCCAAAATGTTTCTGGTGCCCATTTAACATTTTTAAAATTGTGTGCGTTCTCCAGCTCTCATCTCTGGTGAAATCCCTAGACTCGTAATTGAATTGTGTGTGTTAATCAGATTTTTCCTGGCGGCTGTGTGCACAGGGGTCCCTCGCCGCACAGGCAGATAACTCCAGTGGTACACATATTTTTTTTTTCCCGTCGATGAGTAACTAACGTTTCAAGCAGGGCCTCTCTGTTGAGGTCAGAGGTGGTTGCCGCAGAGAGAAATCACAAATAAAACTGGTACAGCCGAGATTTGAACTCACAACCTCTCTGTCTCGAGACAGGCGTCTTGCCACGAGACCAACCTACCACCTGGTGCCTATTTAAAGAGGCTGGGTGGACCCATGGAGTTTTTTTTTTTAATCGGAAGCAAACCACATCTCAACTGACATTTGACCTCTGCACCTTCAGGTCGAGGGAGCCGCGATAGCTCAGTGGATGATGAAGAGGTGCACTCCTTTAGTCATCGGGCGAACACAAGCAAGCATCATCTATAATCAAGAGAAGAAGTTGTTCATATATTTGCATTGTTAGCCATTTGAAGAGGAGAGGCAACAAGATAATCTCAAAACAAGCCCTTAATCGGAGCCGCGATAGCTCATTGGTTAGTGAACTGGACTACAAAGGACACGAGATAGGGTTCGATCTCAACCGACGGCTTCCGGGTTCACCCAGCCTTTAATGGGTACCGGATTTTTTTTCTGGGAAAGTAAAGCGGCACGGGCGTAATACCGACCACATTACCCCAAAAATCATGTGTCGAGGGTCTGTAAAATGTATGGTCACTAACACCATATTCCCTATACGCCACTTGGCGTGACGGGGATACTTTTTACTTTCAGGTCGACTTGCCAGGGTACTAACTACAACATCGACAGACTAGTCAGAACATAAGATACGATATGGTTATTGATGAACATGGCACCGTTATCGTTCTTTATTACAATGATATCGGTGTTGGAAAAAAATGAGCTGATGGCAATTATCATCTTATACTTTCATTGGACAAATGAGTTCCATACGTCCACATACGTCCATCAAAATACAAAGACAAATGAAATGTTTCTATCTATCTATCTGTCTGTCTGTCTGTCTGTCTGTCTGTCTGTCTGTCTGTCTGTCTATCTATATATCTATCTATTGACCTTTCGAGCCGTAGCCAAACAGCTCTATCTCACTGAGGGAGCCGATTGCTGCTGCTCTTACCTCTCTCATCAATGTTGTATCAGGTCTACGTTTCATTAACAAAATCGTTTTTACGATAGCGGCTTGTTAAACCTCTGATCAAAGGTTCTATACCATGAAATGTTTAGGGCATGTTAAAAGACACAACAACCTAATAAAAGTAATATGGGAAGGGGGAAAAAAAACATGAAGGCAGAGGCAGGCCAATACTAACATGGACGAGTAACATCAAATGATGGACAAGTCTACCTATGACAATCTGCACCATCAAAGCAAGAGACAGAGTGGAATTGCGCTCTATGGTTGCCAACCTTCGTTGCGGAGACGGCACTCAATGATGATGGCTTTGATTGGAGATGTCCCTGAACCAGGCCTTTGTCAAGACACATACTCTGTATGTTGATCCCGGAAACAGGCTGCTTTAATCTGTACATACTATACAGTAGGTAGAGATCAAAGAAGAAAGGCAAACACGATACAAACAAGTTTGAGATGATATCGGGCCGAAAGAAGGAAATATGACAATGTCACTGGTACCTTCAATACAACACAATAAATGTCAGTTTCAAATAACAATTATAATCATGTGCCATACCGGTTGGCGTAGGTTATGTTCCTCCTCAATTTACTACCCACAGTGCGTTGTATCAATTCTCTTGTTGACTGTTTTCCGTGCCATGACAACATGCTATCTAGCATCTCGTCTCTTTGTCATCCGTCATCTTTCTTTCCCTGTATTTTACCAGTTGTAAAAAAAAGTATTCCAACTTTCCTCTTCTCATGATGTGCCCGAAAAATGTTGATTGATGAGAGATGATATCTGGTTGGAAAAAGGAAATATAACAAAGGAAATATAACAATGTTACTGAACCTGCAACACAAGAAATGCCGGTTTTTTTTTTAAAGGTACAATAACAATCATCATGAGCTATACCGGTTGGCGTAGGCGATTATGTTCTTCCACAATTTTCTATCCACAGTGCGTCGTATCAATTCTTTTGTAGATTCGTTTTCCGTGCCGCGACACCAAGCTATTTAGTGTATTCTCATTTTGTCGTTCGCGGTATCTCTTTCTTTCCCTGTATTTTGCCAGTTGTAACCAAGTGTGAGAGATGATATCGGGTCGGAATAAAGGAAATAATGTAATTTTACTGCACCTTTAACGCAACACAACAAATGTCGGTTTCGAAAAGATATAATAATAATAATAATAGAATAGAAAGAAGTGAATAAACCAACCTGAAACAATGATGTTCCTGATACATGAGGATATCATTCCTTTTCATTTTGACCTCGGCCTGACACACAGGATAGACATTTTTTATTTTCTTTAACATATTTCGATTATATTTGTTTTGGATGTTTCGTTATTAGTTTTACTTACATATCCGTGTGTGTGTTTTTGTTTGTTTGTTCCTGCTGAAGGCCTATTGGGCCGAAACGTCGTTTAATCTGTGTCGTCCACTAATCACGTAAAGCTTCTAACATACCCTTTTTCTATTTTTTAATTTTTCCTCACATTCAGCTTTACTGCAGCTTCGCATTTGTATGCATTCATTTGTATTTCTTTGCCTTAACCCCCTACATGAGGATACGAATGCCTCCATCGGTGATATTTTAATAACATGAAGTTGTGATGCCTTTTGGGCTCATTACGCGGCTAGAAGTAGTCAGTGACTCATATCTGACAGTGTGCGTAAGATCAGTGAACTAAATCTGATCAAGATCCTACTCTATCTTCCTCCAACGTGCTTGAAACAGTCTGACCATGCAAGTGGGGATTGAAGAAGGAAACAGTCTGACCATGCAAGTGGGGATTGAAGAAGGAAACAGTCTGACCATGCAAGTGGAGATTGAAGAAGGAAACAGTCTGACCATGCAAGTGGGGATTAAAGAAGGAAACAGTCTGACCATGCAAGTGGGGATTGAAGAAGGAAACAGTCTGACCATGCAAGTGGGGATTGAAGAAGGAAACAGTCTGACCATGCAAGTGGGGATTGAAGAAGAAAACAGTCTGACCATGCAAGTAGGGATTGAAGAAGGAAACAGTCTGACCATGCAAGTGGGGATTGAAGAAGGAAACAGTCTGACCATGCAAGTAGGGATTGAAGAAGGAAACAGTCTGACCATGCAAGTGGGGATTGAAGAAGGAAACAGTCTGACCATGCAAGTGGGGATTGAAGAAGGAAACAGTCTGACCATGCAAGTGGGGATTGAAGAAGGAAACAGTCTGACCATGCAAGTGGGGATTGAAGAAGGAAACAACCCAGTGCTCCACAAATGTCTTGTTGTAGTCGATGTTTTTAGTCAAAGAACAAAATATGCTCGATATTACAACACAGCGCATCTGCGACTATTTACCGCCTTTTTAAAATAGGATGATAAAGAGAGAGAGAGAGTAGTCTTTTGGCTAGCACAAAATAAGAAGAAAATAAAGTTTTGATTTGTAGAGCGATCCTTCTGACCACGGTCATCTGAAGCAAACTATATGCATATATATGACACACATTAGAATTGATCACAAATGAAGACGTAGACTAAATTAACGTTTACAGCTGGTTTATCTTGTCTACATACGTCAGCTTTATACCTCACACGAAGTCCCGACAGACTGAATTTTCTGTGAACATTAGTTTTTAACTTTTTTTTTCCTACCGACAACCATGTGCTACGGTGTTCCTCGCCGTTCATGCATATATTCTCCAACTTCAAATGAGGTACTCTAACTTGTTATCGTCTACAGTTTTGATTTTTGGAGTAGATTTTCAGTTGTTCTTTAAAGTGCGGAGAGTGTACGCGGAAGCTTCTGTTGTTTGTCGTTATCTGAGGGGATTAGACATCGGATCTCACTACTCATAGACCAGGCAGCTTGCTCACATAGCAACTTTTTCTCTTTACGCTCCATTTTCTATGCTCAGAAAGCAACCTTTTTTCTCTTTTCGTTCAGTCTCATATACTTTGAAGACAATTTTCTATTTGATTGTGGTCTTCTTTGCTCAAAAGACAACACATTACGATGAGTCCCACCCACGAATTTCATTGTTTGCAGAGATCATTGTCAATGCCGCCTTATACTTTGTTGTCTTCTCCGTTTTCTTCAGACCCATGTTTTGGCTATTATAACGTACTCCGTTAACAATTTTTTAGAATATGCTCTGGAGTATGAGAACCTGCTTGCTTGACACATGCTGTGTGTCGTGATCTTTACATGAAATTTTAGCTCCTTTAAATCGTGTGTGATTTGTTTGGTTTGAATTATCACTTTGTTAGACTTGATTGTCATTAAATCTTGTTCAGACCAGCATAAATAGCTTGCTACCAGCAGGGCGTGCTACTGTCAAAATAAAAAAAAAGTGTAAAGAAATATTTATTGGAAGATTAAACGAATAAAGCCGGCATTGCTTTCTTTTCATGACTGTCAAAACGTGCAGGTTCTAAATTTAGCAACAGCCCAGATGCAGCTCGCGCAGTCATGTTTGACACGTGGCGGCACGCGCCCTGCCACGCGCTGGTATTCGCATGTACTGCGACGTTTCCGTCCGGTCTCTTAAGTGTGACACCAAGCGCCCAGGTCGCAAGTCGCGTTTCCATTGTTGAACGCAGCCTGGGAGGCCTGGTCGCTAGGTCATAAACCCCGCCTCTATTTTCGGTTCTTAACAAGTGATTACGTGTTTCGATCTGGAACGAGTTTGTATGTTGTTTTCCCCAGAGATTGAAATATGACCATTCTTTGAGTGATACGACGACTGGCTTGGGCGATCATGTCTCAGAAGATTGTCACAGTGCAGGTGCTGATTAAAACAAAGAAAGAACACGAGTTTAAACAAACATTTATAAGACAGAGATCAGGAATATAAAAAAAAACATGTAGAGTGTGTCTATCTATCTATCTATCTATCTATCTATCTATCTATCTATCTATCTATCTATCTATCTATCTATCTATCTATCTATCTATCTATCTATCTATCTATCTATCTATCTATCTATCTATCTATCTATCTATCTATCTATCTATCTATCTATCTATCTATCTATCTATCTATCTATCTATCTATCTATCTATCTGTCTGTCTATCTATCTGTCTATCTATCTATCTATCTGTCTGTCTGTCTGTCTGTCTGTCTGTCTGTCTGTCTGATTGTCTGTCTGATTGTCTGTCTGTCTGATTGTCTGTCTGTCTGTCTGATTGTCTGTCTGTCTGATTGTCTGTCTGTCTGTCTGTCTCTCTGTCTGTCTGATTGTCTGTCTGTCTGTCTGTCTCTCTGTCTATCTCTCTATCTATCTCTCTATCTATCTATCTATCTATCTATCTATCTATCTATCTATCTATCTATCTATCTATCTATCTATCTATCTATCTATCTATCTATCTATCTATCTATCTATCTATCTATCTATCGTCCTTTCGAGCCGAAGACGGCACATAGGGCAGAACCACAATCTCAAAAACAGAAACCTAGCGTGCCAAAATGGCACATATTGCAGAGATCGCTGCTTCTAAAATCTATTGTTCTGTTTCCATAACAATACTTTTTTTTTACAATGACAGCTTGTCAAGCCGTCGATCAACCTCCTTAGTCGCCTTAGGGTGTAACAGAACAGGTTTAAACTTTTCAGGACATATTGGCAGAACAGTGGGAAATGGTGCAGTGCCAAGGAGTACGGGTTCGATCCTGCCTCGGACCATATATTGTTCTTTGTTTTTTTCTGTTGTTGTTTATTTGTCATTCCTCTTCATCCTATGATTCGTTGAATTATCGCCTCGAAAGTTTCCCCTCTATAATAATATTAATTTATTATTATTTGTCTCCAGTGGGAAATGAGGCGTTTACGACAGAATACATGAAGTTGTACGGTTCGTTTGCGGACCGGCAGGGTGCTTCGTTCATAATTTTAAAAGGCGACGAATCTTTTGTCACGTGGAAGGAGATTCACTAATGAGACATTAACCATATCATCATCATAATCATCATCATCGAATGAAAGTCTCCGCATCGAAGGTTGGCTACCAATGGAGCGCCATTCCGCTCTGTCTCTTGCTTTGATAGTGCAGGTTGTCATAGGCTGACTTGTCCATCTTTTGGTGTTATTCGTCTACGTTAGTCTTGGTTTGCCTCTGCCTCTTTTACCTTGTATTTTCCCTTCCAAGATTACTTTTAGTAGGCTGTTGTGTATTTTAACATGCCCACAAAATCTCATTTATCTTGTTTTAATTTTGTTTGTTAGTTTTCTATTCATTCTTAGTTGTTTTAAGACTTAATCAATTGTTTTCTTTTCTTTCCTCCCAATTCTACCTATTCTTCTATAAATCCACATTTAAAAGGCTTCAATTTTCTGTTCTGTTTTCTAAAAATGTGTTCCAGTTTGTTTCCCCCAAAGGCCACGCGGCCTCTAAAAATGAGTTCCAGTCTTTTTCCCCCGAAGGCCACGCGGCCTCTAAAAATGAGTCCCAGTTGTTTTTTTTTCCCCGAAGGCCACGCGGCCTCTAAAAATGTGTCCCATTTTTTTCCCCAAAGGCCACGTGGCCTCTAAAAATGTGTCTCAGTATTTTTTCCCCCAAGGCCGCGTGGCCCCTAGAAATAGTCCCTGTTGTTTTTTTCCTCAAAGGCCACGCGGCCTCCAAAAATGAGTCCCAGTCTTTTCCCCCAAAGGCCACGCGGCCCCAAAAATGAGTCCCAGTCCCCCCCCCCCCCTCCCCCCATCCCTCCCAAGGCCACGCGGATCTAAAAATGAGTCTCAGTCTTTCTCTTTCTCTCTCTTTCTCCCCCCCCCCCCCCCCCCACCCCTCCTCCGGGAAGTAAAGACGGTTTGCCGTGATATCGATCATATGACAACGAATAAATGTGTCATTGGTCATGGAAAACGTGGATGGGACTTTTATTTACATTTAACGAACAAATATCTGGCCCCTACACATTTTACTTATACGTTTGAATAACGACTTGCGATGCCCTGTGTTTTCCACCAAGTGTTCCAGCACTTATATTTCAGCGACCAGTTAATCGGATTGCACCCCGAACATTTTTTCGCACATGACCTTCCAGCAAGAATCCATCTGTTTGTAGTCATAGTTGTCTCTTCTATGAGAGTATGTTTCGGCGGACGCCGAGTTTATGTCAAGTTTCTACAGGGGGACTTGTTGGTCTCGATGTAAAACGACAGCTTCGAGACAGAGAGGGTGTGAGTTCAAATCCCGGCTGCACCATTTGGTATTTTTGTTTGTGATTTCTCTCTGCGGTAACCGCCCCCTGGTGGCCCGTCTAGAAACGTCAATTACTCATCGATGAAAAAAAAATATTATTACCCCCAAGAACGGAGTTATCTGCATGCACGGCGAGGAACCCCTGTGCACACGGCTGCCAGGGAAAAACGGATGCTCCTTCTTTATTTCTTCACTTGCTTTTCAGCGTGGAGTAAGTAAAGTAAAGTACCCCCGTCACGCCAAGTGGCGTATAGGGAAATATGGTGTTAGTGACCCTATATTTTACAGACCTTTGGCACATGATTTTTGGGGTAATGTGGTCAGTATTACGCCCGTGCTGCTTTAATTTCCCAGAAAAAAATCCGGTACCCATTTAAGGCTGGGTGAACCCGGGAGCCGTCGGTTGGGATCGAACCCTACCCCTTGTCCGTGGTAGTCCAGTTCACTAACCACTGAGCTATCGCGGCTCCCTTTCAGCGTGGAGGGGATTTATAATTTGTGGTCTTTTGCTGATCTGTTCGCCTCTTATGCTGTTGTTTCCAAGTGTTTCCAATATTCCGTCAATCCACCTTCTTCGTGGTCGGCCCTTGGGTCTGGCGTTCTCATAACGTTTATTGAAGGCTTGTTATTTTGTGTTTTAATCTTTCTGCCTTGTCACGTGACCAAAACCAGAAAATCTGATTAACCAACAAAATTCCTAGTCTCTAGGGATTTCGCCGAGGTGAAAGTTGACGAATAAAAAAAAAAAATAAATAAATTTTTCATTCTTTTATGTGAATTATCCGCCACAACCAACATGCTCCACTTGAATGGATTTGTTATCTCTTTCTTTTCCCACCATCTTTTTTTTTTCCACTGTGCGTGCACTGGCCGTGCTTTGTGGTGATTTTATAACTTGACAAACCAAAGAACTAAAATACTGTTACACAAAATAAAGCAATCAAAACAATATATGAAATATTTATAATTTATTATGTATTAACAGTCTTGTAATGCGAATAAGACATCTAAATGCATATAATTATCATTTTAAAAGAGCTAATTTATGAACTTAGGAAAAATGAGTTATCATAGAAAACATGCCGATAAACCCATTGAGGCATAGAGTTAGGAGTAGATGATATACCAGTGATAAATAGTGCACAAAAACTAGTGACGTAACTTGGGTAGATTACGGTGCGTTGCGCACAAGACAAGTAAATACATTATGTATGATACATTACAATCTTACTTAGTCTTCTTCTTCTTCTCATTGGCCCATATCAACAAAGCAGCCAAAGATTGATGAACACGTCTT
This sequence comes from Megaustenia siamemsis, assembly GCA_032433765.1. Classification (NCBI taxonomy): domain Eukaryota; kingdom Metazoa; phylum Mollusca; class Gastropoda; order Stylommatophora; family Ariophantidae; genus Megaustenia; species Megaustenia siamemsis. Next base: position 52,542,886 of record JAVIAB010000041.1, on the reverse strand, counting down.
TTAACGTGGTCATCATTCTAAGGTGCCTTAAGTCTTGCTCACACTATTCACCGTTGTCGCTACTGTTCTCATTCACATACTTCGTTAACGTTAAAAATTACCTGCTTCAACTTTGTATTTAACGTAAATGCGCCCAAGTTTACTGCGCCCAAGCCGCCCTCTTTTTTTTTTAGAGGTTCCCGCCCTTTTTCTACCGATGTTGGTGTATGTAATGGTGGTTACATTAGCTCGCTCTCTACACACATCGTTTAATGTATTCAGAATCTTGAAATGCTTATCTGTGCCTCGCCTGGTTTCAGTTTTCAACAGTCTTCATGTAGTAACTTTATTGACTGTCTCATTTAAGATGATATCGCTTCTGTTAAGTGGCGTAGGTGTGTTGTGTCACTAGTTCACGGCATAGATGCGTTTTTCGGCCCGACACATCCATCTTCGGCATGGGTTGATTTGCTTTACAATTTTGCCAACGGAGCTGTCATTTTGACCTACTGTTTTCAGGTTTCAAATGCCAAGAGTTTATTAACGCGCGTAGACTGCACACGTGACTTCCTGTTTCCTTTTACCGCTATCCGAGAGGACGCCACTACCCAGAGATCGGGGTGGGGGGTAAAGCCACTAAGCTTGTGGCAAGATTCGAACTCGGAGCCTTCCTGTCCAGAGGTCGACGTCTTACCTCTAGACCACCTAGTCTCCGAAGTCGGTAACAAAGAGATAACAAAATTACTTTTATAACGCCCATGTTATTGTTTTAAAACAAAAAGTAAATAATTTCCTTCTCTCAATATGACGTATATGTTAGTGCCCACATATTTAATGATTAACGACACTATTAATGCGGGATGTTTTCAGTATTACGTCATGCGGCCCGTACTTTCTTAGGAAACAGTTTAGAGTCCCTTAGTTCAGTCCCAGCTTTCACCAAAATAATTTATTAGTCAAGGAATTCTTTCTCTTGGCCGTTTTATCCCGCCACCACCTTGCACTGACTGAGATGCTTAGCGCCACCACCTTGCACTGAATGAGATGCTTACAGTCGAGACCATCAAAAGAAGATGATGATATAAAGGCTTGACCATTACGTGAGCCGTGTTAGCTCAGTAATTACTCAAATGAACTTCTAGGGACAGGATGTCGGATTCGATTTTGATCAACGGTTTCCGGGTTCAACCAGCCTTAAATAGATACCATGTTTTTATAGGAACGCAAAAACGGTGATGGCGTAATTCCAACCACATTATTAAAAAAAAAAACATACTGTATCGACGGTCCGTAAAAAATTTGGACACTAACGCCATATATGACAGAACGTTCCACGACGGAGCTTTATCTTTCTTTCCTTCTCCTTCAATCTTGGCCAGTCTGGCACATAAACACACTGCCTTCCTGGCTACAGTAGCTTTCTCCATCTTGTTCTCATATTCATGATTTTTATTCCGCTATAGTGCACATTTCTGCTATAGTAGACCAAACTCACTACTTTTGACGTATCAAATAAACCCATCCTTGTCCCGAACTTTAACTACGCCACTGATTATCAGTGACGAAAAAGAAAAAAAAAACCAAACAAACAAACAAAAAGAAGTTCACACAATGTTCTACATACAATAGGATATGTGAGGGAATTAATTACAGTCTTATGTTGAAGACCAACCGTGTTTTCTGGAATTAAGAATAAGATAATAATTTCTATGTACAAAAACAGTTTCAAATAACTCAATCATAAATTATGAAACATATAAATACAATTTCAAAACAAAATTAATTAATTATTTCAGAAGTTCTAAATTTGCCATTTTAATGTACAGAAAACACAGCCAATAATAGGAACACGGATACGTGACGACAGATATGGAACATCAAAGAGCAAAAAGACCACAAGCTTGTATCATCCCTCGACGCTGAAATGTAAATGAAAAAGGCAATAAGAGAAGAGAAGAACATATGGGATTGGAGTTGCCTGACAATCACGATACAGACGACGAACAGGCAATGGTGAGACCAGAACGATAACATACATGCGGAGGCACGGCGCTTCCATCTATAATAATATTCATTTATTATTATTTGTCTCCGCTTGGCGGGAACAGAGCTGGAAGCTATCAGCGACTCATAGCTGATGGCTTGCGCCAGTATCCGCCAATATTCTGGAACCAAGACCACTCAGGCTGTACTCCAACTCTTTGTGGTGCCTCTAAAAAGAGATTGACCTGTCTAGTCTGGCGAAGCTGTCGAAGATGGAAGACAATGCGGTATTCACAAAATACCGTGCTGAAGTCGGATATTCTGGGCGGAAAGGCGCAAGTATCACCGTTATCTTGCCATCCACAAGACAACGAATCAGCATACATTTGATGACGTAGAGAACAATCAATTCCTTTTGTTGTCATCAGCTCAACGCCAGAGAAGAAAAATAGAAACACAACCTCAATTTCTTCCACTTTTTCTTTCCCCCGAAAGGAAGCGTGTGTTCTGTTGTATTGTAGTTTACAGAGAACCAACAACACAGCATGAAGTTAGACCATTTAGTACATGTAACAGTGGCATTTATTAGAAGTGTTTGTTTGGAGATGTCAACATTAACACGTGAGCACTAGAAGAAATTGCTGCTTGTAGGGTGAGGAGTGGTATTACCACATGCTGTCAGACACAGACGAGGAAGACATTACCACATGCTGTCAGACACCAGACGAGGAAGACATTACCACATGCTGTCAGACACCAGACGAGGAAGACATTACCACATGCTGTCAGACACAGACGAGGAAGACATTACCACATGCTGTCAGACACCAGACGAGGAAGACATTACCACATGCTGTCAGACACAGACGAGGAAGACATTATCTCATAATGTCAGACACCAGACGAGGAAGACATTACCACATGCTGTCAGACACAGACGAGGAAGGCATTACCACATGCTGTCAGACACAGACGAGGAAGACATTACCACATGTTGTCAGACACAGACGAGGAAGACATTACAACATGCTGTCAGACACAGACGAGGAAGGCATTACAACATGCTGTCAGACACAGACGAGGAAGACATTACAACATGCTGTCAGACACAGACGAGGAAGACATTACCACATGTTGTCAGACACAGACGAGGAAGACATTACAACATGCTGTCAGACACAGACGAGGAAGACATTACCACATGTTGTCAGACAAAGACGAGGAATACATTACCACATGCTGTCAGACACAGACGAGGAAGACATTATCTCATACTGTCAGACACAGACGAGGAAGACATTATCTGATACTGGCAGACACAGACAAGGAAGACATTATCTCATACTGTCAGACACAGACAAGGAAGACATTATCTCATACTGGCAGACACAGACAAGGAAGACATTATCTTATAATGTCAGACACAGACAAGGAAGATATTATCACATACTGGCAGACATAGACAAGGAAGATATTATCACATACTGTCAGACACAGACAAGGAAGACATTATCTCATACTGGCAGACACAGACAAGGAAGATATTATCACATACTGGCAGACACAGACAAGGAAGATATTATCTCATACTAGCAGACACAGACAAGGAAGACATTATCTCATGCTGTCAGACACAGACAAGGAAGACATTATCTCATACTGTTAGACACAGACAAGAAAGACATTATCGTATACTGTCAGACACAGACAAGGAAGACATTATCGTATACTGTCAGACACAGACAAGGAAGACATTATCTCATACTGTCAGACACAGATAAGGAAGACATTATCTTATAATGTCAGACACAGACAAGGAAGACATTATCTTATAATGTCAGACACAGACAAGGAAGACATTATCTTATAATGTCAGACACAGACAAGGAAGACATTATCTTATAATGTCAGACACAGACAAGGAAGACATTATCTCATGCTGTCAGACACAGACAAGGAAGACATTATCTCATACTGTTAGACACAGACAAGAAAGACATTATCGTATACTGTCAGACACAGACAAGGAAGACATTATCGTATACTGTCAGGCACAGACAAGGAAGACATTATCTCATACTGTCAGACACAGATAAGGAAGACATTATCTTATAATGTCAGACACAGACAAGGAAGACATTATCTTATAATGTCAGACACAGACAAGGAAGACATTATCTTATAATGTCAGACACAGACAAGGAAGACATTATCTTATAATGTCAGACACAGACAAGGAAGACATTATCTTATAATGTCAGACACAGACAAGGAAGACATTATCTCATACTGTCAGACACATGGTTTGTAGTTTAACTGGTGAACTTGAAGAGTCACCGAGAGACAAGACAGATGAAGAAAACGTGACAAATTGCTGACAAATGATGCTAATAAATTCTAGGAATAAACATGATAAAGCAAGAAACAATAATAACAAGAAAAGACAACAACTAGGTTTCTACAGCTTCTCGAGCAACAAGACCAAGAATAAAAACAATGTTTCCACCGACAAATCTTCAACAGGGACAATAACAAGCACAACGAAGGTCAAACTCGAAGAAAAAAAATCAGAATAAATCTAATCAGTGGTCAGAATTATCTAACGCCACCATGACAACGTACAAACGATGAAACGTTAGAGATGAAAAAAGACGTTGAAACTAGCGACATCTTTATGTGTGTCCACTTTTATGTTTGCGTGTATGACTCTCGCAGGTATTTAGATTTCTTCTGATTTTAAAGGATTTTGTATTCAGTTTTGTTAATTCTTGTTCCAGTTGAAGACCTTTCGGTAAAAACGTTGGTTCTGTGTATGGTTTTATCTTGTTCTATAAGCTGGACCATTTTGGTTGTTCTCTTTAATTGAAGATTCGTGATCGCTAGAGTCAGGGTCCGCGAAGGAGGAGCAAGAAAGAAGGCGGGAACATTAGGAACAAGATGCTATTGTAACGAAAAAATAGCACACACAGACACGCGTGGGTGCACACACACACACACACACACACACACACACATATATCAGTGATACATATTATTTTAATGCTGGTATTGCTGGTTTAATTAAATTACTTGAGTAATTTCTAATTACAAATAATTAACATTTTAATAAACGAACATTTTTAGTAAATTAATACAAAAAAATTAAATACAAAAAAAATATAAAATAAAAAAAAAAACGGAGATATTTTGGCCACACTAAGCATCAAAATGACCCTGAAAAAAAAAATGGAAGGCATAGTTCATGGAAGACAGAACTAGACGACCTAAAAAAATGATTGGATGAAGACAGCAAAAATAGCTTAGACTACACTCACTTTGGCATTTAATCACACGCTAGATGCCGAGATGCATACAGAATGACAGAAGTAATAATAATAACAAATATGGTAAGTAAGACAAAAGTAATGATTATAAAAAGAGAGAAAGAAACGAAACAAATCTTCATTGGAAACAATATACTGTATAAATGAAGCGAGTGACAAACCTCAATTATTTAAGAAGAGGGGTATCATCCAATGGGACAAAACAAACGAAGGTTGACAACAGATGTTGCAAAGTAAACCTAACGATTGGCTTCAACATTACTGAACAAACATGAATGTAATATCAAATGCAAACAGCTCTATCTATATAACACAATTGACATCGTCGCCACAAATACACAGCAACAAACCAAACGTGTGCATTGACAGACAAGGAAAGGAGAAACAATTGTCCTTGGTGAAATGAGATGACTGAGGTAAATATTGACCGATACAAGAAGAGACAAGCGTCAGCAATATATGTATAAGGCAAAGAAGAGGCAGGATCAGTAATATAAGACAAAGATGAGGCAGAATCAGTAATATAAGACACAGATGAGGCAGAATCAGTAATATAAGACACAGATGAGGCAGAATCAGTAATATAAGACACAGATGAGGCAGAATCAGTAATATAAGACAAAGATGAGGCAGAATCAGTAATATAAGACACAGATGAGGCAGAATCAGTAATATAAGACAAAGACGAGGCAGAATCAGTAATATAAGACAAAGATGAGGCAGAATCAGTAATATAAGACACAGATGAGGCAAAATCAGTAATATAAGACAAAGATGAGGCAGAATCAGTAATATAAGACAAAGACGAGGCAGAATCAGTAATATAAGACAAAGACGAGGCAGAATCAGTGATATAAGACAAATACGAGGCAGAATCAGTGATATAAGACAAGACGAGACAGAAACAGTGATATAAGACAAATACGAGGCAGAATCAGTAATATAAGACAAATACGAGGCAGAATCAGTAATATAAGACAAATACGAGGCAGAATCAGTGATATAAGACAAAGACGAGACAGAATCAGTGATATAAGACAAAGACGAGACAGAATCAGTGATATAAGACAAAGACGAGACAGGATCAGTAATATAAGACAAAGACGAGGCAGAATCAGTAATATAAGACAAAGAAGAGATAGAATCAGTAATACATGACAAAGAAGAGATAGAATCAGTAATGTAAGGCAACGAATCTGGAGTATACAAATGCTAACGTAACAGAAAAATAGAAAGTCGGAGGGATAGAGATAACCAAAGGAAGAAAAAGAAGCTGGATGGTTTGACGATGTGGCACGAGAAAAGATAGATGATGCAAACGTTGCACAGGGCACACGATGATGGCTTGTCAAGTACATGATACCTATTGCTTCTCTGGCACAGACCATGAAATGACTTGACAAGCAAAGTGGCATGGGCACGTTAACCACTATCCCAGAATCAACGGGGGAGAGTAAAGAAAGCAGTACAACATACATTGAATTAATTGAAATAGAAAATGTAACGGTGTACAGCATGGATAAGACATACTAGAGAGTGTTAACGCGATATCTATATTTTACCTAGATGATTAATATGGTATCACCACTAATGTCTAAGAAGAAAATAACTCTAGTGGCAAAACGTGCCTCTACACTACAATCTTCATCCCAACGTTGTGCTACCAATGCCAGTCTGGACGATAGATACAAGAGCAGCAAGAAAAATAACATCTACTGAGATGAAATGTGTCAGACGAATGACAGGAAACAGCCTGAGAGATAATATCAGAAATGAAGAACTGAGAAAAAAAGCTATGAACAACCCCCGCCGTAGAATATATAAAGAAACAATAGATAAAAGTTTGGCCACGTGACAAGGCAGAAAGATCAAAACACATCACGACCAGCCTTCAATAAAAGTTGCGAGAACACCAGACCCAAGGGTCGACCACGAATAAAGTTGGATTGACGGAATATTAGAAGCACTAAGAAACATAACAGCAGCAGAGGCGAACAGAAGAGCAAAAGACCGCATATTATGCTGAAAGGTAAATGAAGAAGGAAAGAAGAAGATTAATTGCTACAGGTGTAGAGGAGAGTAATACAGACCAAAGCGAGTTTCATTACATTTTATTGATCATGGACACAGCTTGAGAGGAAAGATCGGAAATGAAAAACTGAGAAAAAAAAAAGCTGGAAATAACTTCCGTCTTTGAATAACAAAGAAATATAAGAATGGGCTGGCCACGGTGATGAGACAGAAGGAACAAAACATAAACGAGCCGCTTAAAACGCTGCGAGACCAAGCCGGAGAAATCAAGGGCCGACCATGAAAAAAAAGTTGGTATGGTGGAATATTAGAACCACTAGGAAACATAACAGTGGCAGAGACCAACAGGAGATAAACTGATATCTAACCTCGACGATAAAAGCAAATGAGGAAGGGGAAAAAAAAAGAAAAAGAAGAAAGAATCAAGAAGCAGAGATTTTTTTAAAAATCCAGTCTCGAAAATGGACATTATTAGAAGTCACATTTATAACAGATTCTATTGGACATGACATAATTGTGGGTGGAGTTCTAACATCATAGCACATTTAACTAAACTGAGCGCGTTTCTGTACAGATTGATACATGGTATAAGCCTACGCTATTTAACTTATGAAGTCTTTTTATTGCTTCAAGAGCTTTCATTGGTTATGATACATATAGCAACCCTCACAGCTCCTGGAAATATCCCTGTTTTTTAATTGGACGAATGATGGTAATACCGATATGATAACACGTTGATAATAATGAAGAGAGGAACAAAATCAGTTATAATTGTTAGTTAATACAATATAAAAATGTGTTCCATGAAATTTGTGATGCTGCTAAACGATAACCAATATTTGCTTGCTGTGATTTAATTTGTTAAATGTAAAGATATATAACAACATTAAGACGAAATAAACAATCATTACTGGAGAATGATATAAGGTTGATATGTCCAGAAGTGAGCTGTGTATACATAAAGTCAGCCAATAGTGTTTAAAGGTGCTAATGTAGGATCAATCAATCGATCTAGTGTAGATACTGCAATGGACCTGAAAATTACGAGATATTTCAAACGTTAATTAAAATACAATTGCAACATTTTCAACTACTAATTTTGGATAAGTAAAATTATTTTTAAAATAAAAAAAGTTATAAAGAAGAAGATGAAGATGACGATGATGATATGAAGAAGAAGGACGTTGGAAAAATAAAAAAAAATATTTTAAAATATTAAGTTTGGAGAAGTTACAAAACTAAGATTAACTTTGGAGAAATTGGAAACTTATTTTTTAATGAGAAGGTAAGAAGAAAAGGAGACGGAGGTAGTGGAGGAGAAGAAGAAGGAGGTGGTGGAGGAGAAGAAGGAGGTGGTGGAGGAGAAGAAGAAGGAGGTAGTGGTGGAGGAGAAGAAGGAGGTGGTGGAGGAGAAGAAGGAGGTGGTGGTGGAGGAGAAGAAGAAGGAGGTGGTGGTGGAGGAGAAGAAGGAGGTGGTGGTGGAGGAGAAGAAGAAGGAGGTAGTGGTGGAGGAGAAGAAGGAGGTGGTGGTGGAGGAGAAGAAGAAGGAGGTGGTGGTGGAGGAGAAGAAGGAGGTGGTGGTGGAGGAGAAGAAGAAGGAGGTGGTGGTGGAGGAGAAGAAGGAGGTGGTGGAGGAGAATAAGAAGAAAGAGGTAGTGGAGGAGAAGAAGAAGGAGGTGGTGGTGGAGGAGAAGAAGAAGAAGGAGGTAGTGGAGGAGAAGAAGAAGGAGGTGGTGGTGGAGGAGAAGAAGAAGAAGGAGGTAGTGGAGGAGAAGAAGAAGGAGGTGGTGGTGGAGGAGAAGAAGAAGAAGGAGGTAGTGGAGGAGAAGAAGAAGAAGGAGGTGGTAGTGGAGGAGAAGAAGAAGAAGGAGGTAGTGGAGGAGAAGAAGAAGAAGGAGGTAGTGGAGGAGAAGAAGAAGAAGGAGGTGGAGGAGAAGAAGAAGGAGGAGGTAAAGGAGAAGAAGAAAAAAAAGAAAGAAAAAAGAAGAAAAAAGAAGAACGTGAGAAAAAAGAAAAAAAATTCGACTATTAATGTTGGAGAAGTTACAAATATTTACAAATATAATTGAAGAATGAAAATATCATGAGTGATAATATCAAATAACTAAACTAATATCACACAACTAAACTAATATCAAATAACTAAACTACCTGCATGTGGTAATATCAAATAAATAAACTATCTTCAAGTGGTAACGTTGGGTAACTAAACTATTTTTCTATTGCTATAATGTAAGAATTTTGAAAGTACCCTGGAGAGCTAAAAAGACCAATGAGGAAATGCTCAAAGAGGCCATCACTAAAAGGGATCTACTAAAAAAAAAAAATCAGAAAGAAACAATCAACATTTTTCGAGCACATCATGAGAAGAGGAAAGTTGGAATACTTTGTTACAACTGGCAAAATACAAGGAAAGAGAGATCGCTGACGACTAAGAGAGAAAATACTGGATAGCTTGGTGCCATGGCATGGAAAATTGTCCACAACAGAATTGATACGATGTACTGTAGATAGAAGATTGTGGAGGGACATGATCGCCTACCACAACCGGTATGGCGTATGATGATGATGATAATACTGAAGAAGTACAATTGTATATTTTAGATCTGGAATGTGTTGAAACGAAGTACAGTATTTGATGTCAACGTAAGTTCTGTTGTGTGACTGCAGCGTTTCTCAAAGTGGACGCTATCACCCCCCCCCCCCCCCCCCCCCGTCGGGACGTTTGATCGGTCCAGGTGGGCGGCACCAGCCTCTGGTGCATTTGGGGTTGGGTGGTGACTATAAATAAGTGGGCGGTGGAAGCATAAAAAAGAGAATAAGAGAAAGTCATCATCATCATCATCATCAAATACCGTGTATGCTGGCGTAGGTGATCATGTCTATCTACCACTTTCGATCTCGACAGTTATTTATCATTTCTGTTGTTGACCTTCTGCCAAGCCATTCTCTTAAGCTGTCTGTTATCTTTTCTCTTTGCTTCCCTCTGTCTCTTCGTCCCTTTATTTTCCCCAGTTGTCACAATATATTCAAGCTGTTCCATTTTCTTTACATGGCCAAAGAATAAATATCAGAACAGCACTTTTCAAATATGCGTTGTTGTGATAATGAGCGTTTTTTACCTTTTTGTGATTTTCGGTAAATCAATGCGATCTTCCAGTAATGGAATATTCCAGAAAACTACGGTAAATCAATGCGATCTTCCAGTAATGGAATATTCCAGAAAACTACGGTAAATCAATGCGATCTTCCAGTAATGGAATATTCCAGAAAACTACGGTAAATCAATGCGATCTTCCAGTAATGGAATATTCCAGAAAACTACGGTAAATCAATCTGTTAGTTTACCGAATTAGCTTACGACCATAACTGCCTGGTTGTCTTTCAGGTCTGGTAAAAATGTGGTTTTGCGCAAATTCTGATAGGAGAACGTGTTGCTTATATAATGATAAGAGTAATAGACTGAGATCAGTCATTGTTTACTTTCTAAAATATTATCAGCCAAAAAAAAAAAAAAAAGTCCAAAAAAAAACTAGCAATCTTTTAAAAAACTGTTTTTTTTTTTTACTACATGCCTTATTGGATTAGGGACCCGCGATAGCTCAGTGGTTAGTGAACTGGACTACAAAGGACAAGGCGTAGGGTTCGATCCCAACCGACGGCTTCCGGCTTCACCCAGCCTTAAATGGGTACCGGATTTTTTTCTGGGAAAGTAAAGCAGCACGGGCGTAATACCGACCACATCACCCCAAAAATCATGTGCTGAAGGTCTGTAAAATTTAGGGTCACTAACACCATATTTCATTATACGCCACTTGGCGTGACGGGGGTACTTTACTTTACTTCTTTATTGGATTAACAAGCACATGTCGACTATTTACTACACTACGGTGTACACAGGCGCCATATACGAAATCTATTTTAGATTGTTTCTTAATTGTCTGATAAGTATTTGAATGCAGCCAGCATTTATAATTATTCATTTATATTGTACACCTTCGATCTTTACGGTTTATAAACAAAGCTAATTGTATTATTGTTGGTTCAATAACACAGCAGTTAGTACATGAGTCATTTTATACATTTTTCTTTCAATTTATTTTATATATAATTATTATAATATAATACCTAGCGAACCATCCGTGTTAAATTGTAAATAAGGCTCTTCTTAGAAAAGCAAATTGTTTTTAAATTGTTGTTGTTGTTGTTGTTGCGTTCGCCAGCTTTCAACTCTGACGAAATCCCTAGAGACTAGGAACTATTTATCCCTGGCAGCCGTGTGCACATGGGTCCCTCGCCGCACAGGCAGATAACTCCGACTTCGGAGGTACTCATGTTTTTTTCCGTCTATAAGTAACTGACGTTTCAAGCCGGGCCTCGCCGCTGAGACCAGGGGTGGTTGCCGCTGAGACCAGGGGTGGTTGCCGCTGAGACCAGGGGTGGTTGCCGCTGAGACCAGGGGTGGTTGCCGCTGAGACCAGGGGTGGTTGCCGCTGAGACCAGGGGTGGTTGCCGCTGAGACCAGGGGTGATTGTCGCAGAGAGAAATCATAAATAAAAATCCCAACTGGTGTAGCCGAGATTTGAACCTACAACCTCTCTGTCCCGAGGCCGGCGTCTTGCCTCGAGACCAACCAGTCCCCATGGACTGGGAATATGAGGAAACTGCAACAAGGAACACTTTTCATGCATAGCCTGCAATGGTTCCTGCCGCCTATCCACCATATACCAGAAGTTCACGTTCTCCCGAAAGTGATGATCGTCATATTTCTTTAAAAATGTATAGCGCTTGATGATGTTAGGTCATCGTTGTTGACTCCAATTCCGAACATACAAACACACAGTTAGTCGCCCGATCATCCCCGCCGCACATCAAACAACAGACCGTAAGATTAGCGTAAGGCCGGTCTAGGGATTTATGATGAGCCATTACGATGACGTAGCACACATAACAATGTCTCAAGCACAACAATGACGCGCCCTTTAGATTCTTGATTACTCTAGTGAATGCAGCCTACGACGAACAAAACACAGTGCAAATTTCCTAAAAGGATAAAACTGCATCTGACGAAGCATTTCACATTAATAAGTAACATGTAAATAACTTGCGTCAAGGAATTCCAACAACGGTCATGAACAGCACCAATGTGACGTAAAGCGCAAAACAAGCCTAGACGGTGGAAGGTCGCATTCACAACACTTGATTTGTCAAAAAGTGACTGTTGTCGGCCTACGACCTCGCTTTAGCGGCGCAGATATAATAAACATATCATCATTTTGACTTTAACGCAGAAAAGTGCAACGAAGAACCGAAATTAATCAGACCCCGGATACACTTTCTGCAGCGATCGAGAGGACGTGGACTAGATCCGCCATCTTGGAGACGGAAGTCCAATTTTTAAATAAGACAATGTAAAATAACATTATTTAACAATGTTTAAGTGCGTATGGATTATTTTACAATTTCCGACAAAGAAGAAGGATTCAATCGTTCGCTGCTTCATTCGGAAGTTCGTTGGCTATCAAAGGTGTCTGTTTTTAGAAACTCATTAACTCAATACTAGAGTTGTTAGAAAATGAAGACGTTGCTTTTAGAGTCAGCTTGATTGATTCCACAACTGACAAAGATTATTTGACCGACTTCTTTCATAAATTTAGTGAAACTGATCTAAAGCTCCAAGGCGATGAGCTAAATTTAATCAAAACAATAACCCTTATTTCCGTGTTTATGGGAAAACGTCTCCTTTACAAACGTAATTTAGGCGGTGATGATCGCATGGATAAAATTAGAAGATAATTGAGTATCATTATGGGAACCCTCGGTGAACAATTAGGAGAATTCTCGGTGAACCATTAAGAGAACCCTCTGTGAACCATTAAGAGAACCCTCTGTGAACCATTAAGAGAACCCTCTGTGAACCATTAAGAGAACCCTCTGTGAACCATTAAGAGAACACTCTGTGAACCATTAAGAGAACACCCTGTGAACCATTAAGAGAACACTCTGTGAACCATTAAGAGAACACTCTGTGAACCATTAAGAGAACCCTCTGTGAACCATTAAGAGAACCCTCTGTGAACCATTAAGAGAACCCTCTGTGAACCATTAAGAGAACCCTCTGTGAACCATTAAGAGAACCCTCTGTGAACCATTAAGAGAACCCTCTGTGAACCATTAAGAGAACCCTCTGTGAACCATTAAGAGAACCCTCTGTGAACCATTAAGAGAACCCTCTGTGAACCATTAAGAGAACCCTCGGTGGCTACTCGCTTCTTGATCACAAAGGTCCAATTCCATCCCCGGAAGTGACCGATTTTTTTTCGGACCAACAATGCTCCGGGGTTTACCCAACCTCTATAAAATGGGCACCGGAGATTTTTCTGGGAAATAGAGGCGGCCTGACGTGATACGGACCACATCACCCAAAAATGTGCCATGGTTATAGAAACATATGGTCACTAACATCATATTTCCCAGACATTTAGCAAGGCGTGGAGGGAACTTTCACTTTTCCTAATACGAGCTCTCAAAATGTGGAATATGGGGAAATACGGGGAAATGAAAGAGCGGAGAGGTTGGCTAGCTGTGTTGTTGTTGAAAACGGTCAACCAATGGAATGGCGGCCATCATAATTGCCCTTCGAGATGTGGGAAGGGCACAGAACTTCGACAACCACGAGTCCACGTCACTCCTTCGGATGAAAGAAATGAGAGTTAAGATGGGCACAGCCAGAAACAAGAAACTTAGTGGGCGTGTAAGAAGACTTACCAACCAACACAGAACTGGAGTCGTCAGTCGCTGGACACTGCGGGACTTGCTGAGGAGGGGATCTGAGCACCTATGGACGCCATGTGCGGTGTACATTGATGACGACCCGCAAATAACTCAATAACTCTCAAAATGTATGGCTAAGACACGAGGAAGGAAGGACTCATTACGAATGGTCTTGAATGTGGAAACAGCACGTGATATATATTAACACAAGATACATGCAAACTACTAGGATTTGACTACTATTGTTTCCTGTTTCTTTCTGCTGGTTTATTTACCGTTGTCACTAGTAGCATTTATTTAGAAAGCTTCACGGCATTAAATGTCTGGAACATATTGAGACATCAGCATCAGGTGGCTTGTTCTCTGCAGAACGTTTACAGCCCATCTGAAATAATCTCTGTCTCTAGTCAGATCTTCGACATCTTCTGTTGTCATATTCAAGGTCTCCTTGATGTCTTCAAACTACCCACTTCTTGGTCTGTCTCTGATATGTCGCACAGGAACCATGCCTTCCATTATTGTTCATTTCTGCCCGCCGTGTATTTTTTGACGTGGCCATAGTGTTTTGATTTCCTCTGTAGAATGGTGTTTATGAGCCAGTTGTTTTTAATGTTGACATATTTTAGTTTGTCTTCTTTGCTCTTTTTCATTATCCAATGTATCTAAAGGAATTTTCTGTAGCACTTTGTCTCGAATGGATCCATTTTCTACCTTCCTGTTTGTGAGATTGTCCGTGATTCACATCCATATGTTACTATCTGGAAGATACATGTCCTCTGTAATTCTAATTTTCTCTGCCTTGCTGGTATTGTGCCACATATTCTTCATGGCATTTAATTTTTGTGCTGCTATTGCTAATATCTCCATTCCATCGCAATCTCCAGTTACTACACATCCCGGATCTATTGAGACATCAAGAAGAAATGAGAAATAAAAGAAATAATGGAAGCATAAATAATTTTACTGATTGGAAGTCGTTTTATCTAGAATAAATTATGGATAAATATAAATAAATTATGAAAGGGAGATAGAGGGAAGAATAAGAAGAAGCAGACAGAGAGAGAGAGAGAGAGAGAGAGAGAGAGAGAGCGAGAGAGAGAGAGAGACATGTAGAAAAGATATGAGATAAGAAGAGGTGGGTAGGATGGCAAGAACTGAAATATAAACAACAACAAAGAGTGAAAATTGTGGAAATGCATGGTCGCCTACGCCAGTGGGTGCTGTACTTGATCGTTGTGTTTACATAAGCAGTGATTTTGTTTTCTTTACGCTATAGTCCCTTTCTATAAAAGTTTACCTGAACTCTACCATCCCATCCTATAAAAGTTTACCTACCTCTGTCATCCCATTCTATAAAAGTATACCTACCTCTATAATCCCATTCTATAAAAGTATACCTACCTCTATAATCCCATTCTATAAAAGTTTACCTACCTCTGTCATCCCATTCTATAAAAGTATACCTACCTCTATAATCCCATTCTATAAAAGTATACCTACCTCTATAATCCCATTCTATAAAAGTATACCTACCTCTATAATCCCATTCTATAAAAGTTTACCTACCTCTGTCATCCCATTCTATAAAAGTATACCTACCTCTATAATCCCATTCTATAAAAGTTTATCTACATCTGTCATCCCATTCTATAAAAGTTTATCTACATCTGTCATCCCATTCTATAGAAGTTGATCTACATCTATCATCCCATTCTATAAAAGTTTATCTACATCTATCATCCCATTCTATAAAAGTGTACCTACCTCTATAATCCCATTCTATAAAAGTGTACCTACCTCTATAATCCCATTCTATAAAAGTGTACCTACCTCTATCATCCCATTCTATAAAAGTGTACCTACCTCTATCATCCCATTCTATAAAAGTTTATCAACATCTATCATCCCATTCTATAAATGTTTACCTAACTCTGTCATCCCATTCTATAAAAGTTTATCAACATCTATCATCCCATTTTATAAAAGTTTACCTACCTCTATCATCCCATCCTATAAACGTTTATCTAGATCTATCATCCTATCCTATAAATGTTTACCTACCTCTGTCATCCCATTCTATAAAGGAAAAAAACGATGTAATGTACCAGGCCTCTGACGCTCCAATTTACCTACATATGGATTATTGTTGTTAACAACCATATATAAGTGTAAGCTCATGTAAAGTGTTCAATTATTTACCAAATATCTCTCAGAACCTTTAAAGTTTTAAATTACAGTTTACCGGTACCCGTTACGGGCCGTTCAGTCTGAAAATAAAATCTTGCAATAACACTTATATAGGAGTGGATGTTTGGTGGAGTGGTTTATGTTGTATAGAAGTGGATGTTTGGTGGAGTGGTTTATGTTGTATAGGAGTGGATGTTTGGTGGAGGTGTTTATGTTGTATAGAAGTGGATGTTTGGTGGAGTGGTTTATGTTGTATAGAAGTGGATGTTTGGTGGAGTGGTTTATGTTGTATAGAAGTGGATGTTTGGTGGAGTGGTTTATGTTGTATAGAAGTGGATGTTTGGTGGAGGTGTTTATGTTGTATAGAAGTGGATGTTTGGTGGAGTGGTTTATGTTGTATAGAAGTGGATGTTTGGTGGAGTGGTTTATGTTATATAGAAGTGGATGTTTGGTGGAGTGGTTTATGTTGTATAGAAGTGGATGTTTGGTGGAGTGGTTTATGTTGTATAGGAGTGGATGTTTGGTGGAGGTGTTTATGTTGTAAAGAAGTGGATGTTTGGTGGAGTGGTTTATGTTATATAGAAGTGGATGTTTGGTGGAGGTGTTTATGTTATATAGAAGTGGATGTTTGGTGGAGTGGTTTATGTTATATAGAAGTGGATGTTTGGTGGAGTGGTTTATGTTATATAGAAGTGGATGTTTGGTAGAGGTGTTTATGTTGTATAGAAGTGGATGTTTGGTGGAGGTGTTTATGTTGTATAGAAGTGGATGTTTGGTGGAGTGGTTTATGTTATATAGAAGTGGATGTTTGGTGGAGTGGTTTATGTTATATAGAAGTGGATGTTTGGTGGAGTGGTTTATGTTATATAGAAGTGGATGTTTGGTGGAGTGGTTTATGTTATATAGAAGTGGATGTTTGGTGGAGTGGTTTATGTTGTATAGAAGTGGATGTTTGGTGGAGGTGTTTATGTTATATAGAAGTGGATGTTTGGTGGAGTGGTTTATGTTATATAGAAGTGGATGTTTGGTGGAGTGGTTTATGTTATATAGAAGTGGATGTTTGGTGGAGTGGTTTATGTTATATAGAAGTGGATGTTTGGTGGAGTGGTTTATGTTATACAGAAGTGGATGTTTGGTGGAGTGGTTTATGTTGTATAGAAGTGGATGTTTGGTGGAGGTGTTTATGTTGTATAGAAGTGGATGTTTGGTGGAGGTGTTTATGTTATATAGAAGTGGATGTTTGGTGGAGGTGTTTATGTTATATAGAAGTGGATGTTTGGTGGATGTGTTTATGTTATATAGAAGTGGATGTTTGGTGGAGTGGTTTATGTTGTATAGGAGTGGATGTTTGGTGGAGGTGTTTATGTTATATAGAAGTGGATGTTTGGTGGAGTGGTTTATGTTGTATAGGAGTGGATGTTTGGTGGAGGTGTTTATGTTATATAGAAGTGGATGTTTGGTGGAGTGGTTTATGTTGAATAGAAGTGGATGTTTGGTGGAGTGGTTTATGTTGTATAGAAGTGGATGTTGGTTGTTGTGTTTATGTTGTATAGATGTGGGTGTTTGGTGCAGGTGTTTATGTTGTATAGAAGTGGATGTTTGGTGGAGGTGTTTATGTTGTATAGAAGTGGATATTTGGTGGAGGTGTTTATGTGGTATAGAAGTGGATGTTTGGTGGAAGTGTTTATGTTGTATAAAAGTGGATGTTTGGTGGATGTGTTTATGTTGTATAGAAGTGGATGTTAGTTCTTGTGTTTATGTTGTATAGAAATGGATGCTTGGTGCAGGTGTTTATGTTGTACAGAAATGGATGTCGGTTCTTGTGTTTATGTTGTATATAAAAAGATGTTGGTTATTGTGTTTATGTTGTATAGAAATGGATGTTGGTTCATGTGTTTATGTTGTTGCTGAAATAAAATTTGGGAGAAGATAAACTTCTAAGTTGATAGATCAATCAGGGTCCAGGTGAGAGAAGAAGAGAGCCAGTAACCTGCCGCAGGAGTCCGTAAGAATTAACTAAGGAGGTTAAGGTCTGGGTCCTCACCGGTGTGCACATCTGAGCTGAAGCTATCTTCGATGCTCTCGCTAGTGTGTGGCGAGCGTGTTTTAATTTGGGGAACGTACTGAGGAGGTGATATGAACAGTTGTTTGTTAAAGTAAAGTAAAGTAAAGTAAAGTACCCCCGTCACGCCAAGTGGCAATTAGGGAATATGGTGTTAGTGACCATAAATTTTACAGACCTTCAGTACATGATTTATGGGGCAATGTGGTCGGTATTACGCCCGTGCCGCTTTACTTACCAAGAAAAAAATCCGGTACCCATTTAAGGCTGGGCGAACCCGGAAGCCGCCGATTGGGATCGAACCCTATCTCTTGTCCTTTGTAGTCCAGTTCACTAACCACTGAGCTATCGCCGCTCCGTTATTCGTTATGCAATGAAGATAATCTGTATGTTAAACTAAACTAGAATAAAGGTAAAGATAAAGCATAAGACTTGAATCGGCGTCCTAGCACGCGAGTTTTCACCTATACGTGCTCGGCCACCTATCCAGAAGTGTTCGGAGACTTTTGGACAGTGTCGCTTCAAGAATCGAAACTCACGATGCGAGGCGGTATTTCTCACCGTCATAGAGTACTATCCCGGTACCTATTTCTGCCAGCGGCTGGGTCGACCGCGGGGGTTATTTTTTTCTAACCATGAGTACAACTCACACTGCTTCCAGCGAGAATCGAACACAGGTTGTCCGAACATCGGTAGCCCAGTCGCGTGGTTTTCCCAACTAGGCTACCGAGGCCCCCAAATTCAATTCCTTGAACTAGAATGAACCAAACCAAACTATATCAAACTAGATAAGTTTTAAGAGAAATGAACGTTTAAAAAAGAAACGTGATGTGAATTGAGATGATCACCTACTTTAGCAGGGAAGGTACAAGATGATGATGATTTCCCGGCAAAGGGTTTGTGAAATTAAAAACTATAATCATAAAAATGATGAAAGAAATGAAACAAATTATATCTTACTTTTCTGTCAGGTGTCGATTCTTTGTTGTTAATGTTGTTGTTATTGTTGTTGTTCCCACTTCTGGCTTCTTTAAGTTGGTGTTTCAGGTCAGCCACCTGTTAATGGAAAACAAGGAAGTGGTCATTTATGGTTTAGCTGTAACGGACAAACCAAGACTGGGATGGTGTTGGGGGGCTAGAGGTAAGACGTTGGCTTCTGGACAATAAGGTCCCTCGTTCGAGTCCCAACAATGAAGTGGTCATTTATGGTTTAGCTGTAACGGACAAATCAAGATTGGGATTGTGTGTGTGTGTGTGGGTGGTGGGCTAGAGGTAAGACGTTGGCTTCTGGACAATAAGGTCCCTCGTTCGAATCCCAACAATGAAGGTGGAAGTTTTTCATTTAAAATCCTTGGTTCAATCGTGGCTTTACTTTTCTCCAGTCTCTAGGTAATGACATCAGTTGTTTAACAAATCCTTGGTTCAATCGTGGCTTTACCTTACTCCATTCTCCAGGTTGTCTAACAAATCCTTGGTTCCATTGTGGCTTTACCTTACTCCATTCTCTAGGTAATGACATCAGTTGTTTAACCCTCTCGAATAACGGTGAAGAACATAAGGTTCAGTGTGCACTTTGTGCACGTTAAATAATCTTAAGCCGTTAAAATCGAGAAAAGTAGGCAAAAAATGGTCGCTCTAAGGCAACATTTATAGGGAAAATGTACCCAAAAAGCCAAAGCTCTCATCGATAATAAAAATAAAGAGAGTACTGCTGAAGTCTGAGAATATCTGCCTCTAATGCGAGGGACACCTGGGCACACAGCTGCAGGAGTAAAGATCATGTTTTTTTTTTTTTAAAGTATGTTTATGCAAAACTAAGTCTTTTGGGCTTCTCTATCGATGTAAAGCTGGCGTATGCAAATAAACAAACAAATAAACAAAAAGCAAACAAACAAACAAACAAACAAACAAACAAATAAACAAAAAGCAAACAAACAAACAAACAAATAAACAAAAAGCAAACAAACAAACAAATAAACAAACAAATAAACAAAAAGCAAACAAACAAACAAACAATAAAACAAACAAATAAACAAAAAGCAAACAAACAAACAAACAAACAAACAAATAAACAAAAAGCAAACAAACAAACAAACAAACAAACAAACAAACAAATAAACAAAAAGCAAACAAACAAACAAACAAATAAACAAAAAGCAAACAAACGAACAAACAAACAAACAAATAAACAAAAAGCAAACAAACAAACAAACAAATAAACAAAAAGCAAACAAACAAACAAATAAACAAACAAATAAACAAAAAGCAAACAAACAAACAAACAAACAAACAAATAAACAAAAAGCAAACAAACAAACAAACAAACAAACAAACAAACAAACAAACAAACAAAAAGCAAACAAACAAACAAACAAATAAACAAAAAGCAAACAAACAAACAAACAAACAAACAAATAAACAAAAAGCAAACAAACAAACAAACAAATAAACAAAAAGCAAACAAACAAACAAATAAACAAAAAGCAAACAAACAAACAAACAAATAAACAAAAAGCAAACAAACAAACAAATAAACAAACAAATAAACAAAAAGCAAACAAACAAACAAACAAACAAACAAATAAACAAAAAGCAAACAAACAAACAAACAAACAAATAAACAAAAAGCAAACAAACAAACAAATAAACAAACCAATAAACAAAAAGCAAACAAACAAACAAACAAACACATTTATTGATGTGACTTGTCCGATCGAAAACCTGAAAGGTGGGAGAGTCAAAATAGAAAACATTAGCTTCTCAAATGAACGATAAATCTCGTCTTGTGTAATAAATGGTTGATAACACCTAGCCTGATATATTAAAAATGTTCCCAAGAGACTCGATAAATATTTTTATTTTGATTTCTTATTATAGTTCGATTTTTTAAATATTATTTTTTATTTTTTATTTTTTTTTTAAATATTCTAAATACATATCTCTGTGTGTGTTGTATGTTTGTTCATGCTGAAAGGCTATTGAGCCGAAACGTCGTTCTAATTTGTGTCGTCCACTTATTACGCAAACCTTTAACCATACCGTTTTTTCCTATCTTTTTTTCTCCTATGTTTTGTCTATATTTTTTGTCTATTTTTATTTTTTAAATTCTTTTTTCTATTGTTTTTCTATATGTTTTTTCTATAATTTTTCTATTTTTTTCTATTTTCGTTTCATTTCTCCCCAAAAGACTCGGAGAGATCACATTTCACGCCCTCATCCAACTCAACCTTTACTTTTTTGTTTCATTTTATTTGTTTTCTTCTTCAAAATTAAATGGATGCCACTCCTAATTAAACGCACACAGATATACACATACTTACGTACACACACTTTGAGCAAAATCCAACGAGTTGTAGTGAAGGTCAGAATGATAGAAATCAATATCCGCTCATCGTAATCGATAAACAAGTGTATTTCATTTCACTAATTGAGATTAAGATAGATCATTTCAGACAAAACTAATAACGAAAATAATGTGTGAGACGACAAAGTCTAGTCAGAAAACAACATCACGGTCAACTAGAGGAAGAGAAGAAAGGGTACCCTGAAAGATAAAAAAATAAAATTAACAATTTGGCGTTAATTAACGTGTATTATTGAGGTGTTTTGATGTTCTTGATGTTTTTTGAAAATATCAACACTTGAGAGTTTCGGGGGATGTAATATTACATTTTTAGACACGCATAAAAAGAAAAAAAAAAAAATACAACTTCTAATCACTTTGAATGTATAATAGAAGAATCCGTTACCGTTCAGAAGAAGTTACCGGCCGACGCTAATCTTAAGGTCTGTTGTTTGATGTGCGACGGGGATAATCTGACGACTAACTGTGTGTCTTTATGTTCGGAATTGGAGTCAACAACGATGGCCTAATATCATCAAGCGCTATACATTTTTTAAAAATATGACGATCATCATTTTCGAGAGAACGTGAACTCCCGGGTATATGGTGGATAGGCGGCGGGAACAATTGAAGGATATGCATGAAAAGTGTTCCTTGTTGCAGTTTCCTCATATTCCAAGTCCGGCTTGTTGCAGGAGCTACTGAGTTAAGTGCTCTGTGCACACCGTGAGCTGTGTGTCTCATCCGTTTTGATCATGTTTCGATATTCTAATTGTTTTCGATGAATGATGATATCGTATGACAGGGAAAAGTTGGCTGTGTTCATTTTCTGCGCGGTTTCGCCTTATGTCTTTTGGCGTGTGCTGAGACTGCTACGATGGGGAGTACAGTTACCTTTCATTGTTTGGGAGATGAGATTCGGATGATTACGCTGGCACGGGCGGTTGAGCAATTATGGATTTTAATTCGTTTGCAGTGATACCGGGGCCTTCCATAACCAAATAACAAATATTGAGGTATTTTATATAAAGACAAAGCGCAATGATTTTAAGGCGGCTCTAGAAATGATTGTCTCCGGTTGGAATTAATTCTATATGTTCCGATAAAGAGAAGACCTTCGCCTTATTAGTTATTCATCTGTTTCCATAGCAACCAGATCATAACCTCAGATGGTAGATGTACAAAAGAGGCGAAATGCAGAATGCATCAAGCAAAAGCAGCTTTCCAAAAAAATGAGGAAGATACTATGCAATCCATTTTTGACAATAGAAACAAGAAAAAGAGTTCTTAAATATTATGTAGATCCAGTCTTAACATATGGATGTGACTCGTGGACAATAGGACAACAGACAAGAAAATCACTGGAGGCTGTAGAAATGTGGTTTTACAGAAGAATGTTGAGAATACCATGGACAGCTAAGAAGAGTAATGAGCACGATCTGAAGGAGGCCAAAGCAAAAAGAGAGCTAATTTCCAATATTAGAAAGAAACAATCATCATCTTTGGCAATGCAATGAGAAGGGGACAGCTGGAATATATTGTGACAACTGGGAAAATTGAGGGACGAAGAGATAGAGGAAAGCAAAGAGAAAAAAATACCAGACAACTTAAGAGAATGGCTTGGTAGAAGGTCAGCAACAGAAATTATAAATAGCTGCCGAGATCGAAAGTTGTGGATTGACATGATCACTTACGCCAGCAGGCATGGTAATTGATGATGATAGCAACCAGCTGATTGCAGAAATAGCATACCAATTTCTCATAAACTTTGCAATGGCGATAGAATCGATTGTACGGTTGTAGTAGGTTTCACCTCTAGACACTGAAGCATATTTATTAGTAACGGCTCAAATTACTTGAGCTATAACACGGCTGTAGTAGGAAATACGGCGGCAGGTTGTATATTGACAATTAACTCACTGATCTGGAATGTGATTGTGTTATGTATTTTGATAAAATATTTGATTAATCGTGACATACATTGCCTTTGAATATCAACCGATGCTTTTTTTAAATATAATTTTCATTAAGAAAGCATATACCTTACTTGGCCTTTCCTCGTTACAAGCCATACATTATAATATTTCCTTATTATAAACCATATATTATAACATTTCCCTATTCATTATCACCCAGTGCCATACCGGTTGGCGTAGGCGATCATGTCCTTCCACAATCTTCTATCCACCGTGCATCGTATCAACTATGTTGCTCTATGCTCTGGCACCAAGCTATACAGTATTTTCTCTCTTTGTCGCCCGCGATCTCTCTTTCCTTTTATTTTGCCAGTTGTAACCAAGTATTCCAACTTTCCTCTTCTCATGATGTGCCCGGAAAATGTTGATTGTTTCTTTCTGATGTTTTTTAGGAGCTCCCTTTTTGTGTTGTCCTCTTTGAGAATTTCCTCATTGGTCTTTTTAGCTGTCCAGGGAACTTTCAACATTCTTCTCAGAAATCCTATATATTATAACTTTTCCTCATTACAAGGTTAGTGAACTGGACTACAAAGGACAAGAGGTCGGGGTCGATCCTGTTTGACGGCTTCCGGGTTAACCCAGCCTTAAATGGGTACCGGATTTTTTTTCTGGAAAAGCAAAATGGCACGGGCGAAATACCGACCACATTACCCAAAAAAGCAGGTGCCGAAGGTCTGTAAAAATTATGGTCACTATCACCATGTTCACTATACGTCACTTGGTGTGGCGGTGCACTTTTTTTTTTTTTTTTAAACTATGAAACTATTACCATTCAGTTACTAACAATCACAGATAATTACCTTCTTCACATGATTTCGCTATTAAAACGAAAATAACATAACTGATGTCTTGTTTTATCCTGACATGTATGTACCCTGGCGTGAGCCAGCTCTAACATTACTTGTTAGATGGTATTATCATCATCATCAAGTACCGGGTCTGCTGGCGTAGGTGATCATGTCTCTTCACAACTTTTGATCTAGACAGTTATTTATCATTTCTGTTGTTGACCTTCTGCCAAGCCATTCTCTTAAGCTGTCTGTTATCTTTTCTCTTTGCTTCCAACTATCTTTTCATTTCTCAATTTTCTCAGTTGTTACAATATATTCCAGCTGTTCTCTTCTCATTACATGGTCAAAAAATGATGATTGTTTCTTCCTAATGCTGGAAATTAGCTCTCTTTTTGTGTTGGCCTCTTTCAGATCGTGTTCATTACTCTTCTTAGCTGTCCATGGTACTCTCAACATTCTTCTGTAAAACCACATTTCTACAGACTCCAGTGATTTGTCTTTTGTCATATTGTCCATGATTCACATCCATATGTTAAAACTGGATCTACATAATATTTAAGAGCTCTCTTTCTTGTTTCTATTGACAAAAATGATTTGCAAAGTATTTTCCTCATTTTTTGGAAAGCTGCTTTTACCTGAGCTATTCTGCATCTCACATCTATATCTTCCTTCTGAGGTTAACAAAGTTCCCAAATATTTAAATTCACTTACCTGTTTTAATATTGTTCCATTTGTTTTTATTTTGCACTGAGGTGATGTCTTTTTATTTGTTGCTACTATTACTTCTGTCTTTTTGCTATTAAGGCTAAGTCCTTTATTTTTGCCTACCTTCACTATAATGTCTAAAATTTCTTGTAACTCATTTTCACTCTTAGCGATTAAGACTGTATCATCAGCATACCTTAGACTATTTATATTATGACCTCCGTTTGTTATTCCAGATGATAGTATACTACAGTGTAGCTCAGTAGATTAAAGGTACTCTTAAGTTATACCTCATGCAATGAAATCTGACCAGTAACACCTCTGTACACTTTTAGATCAACCTTTAGTTCAGGTTTGTACACGTGGTTTAGCATTTTCATTGGAGGTTTCACCGAGAAGATTACCGGAGCACCTATGAGTGTGTAGGGAGTGCAGTGATGATTATACTAACATACGATAGCATAACTTGAATGTATTTCAAACAGCAAAGTAGATTTTCTTCTTCTCCTTCTTTCCTTCCTTATTCGCCTTTCAGCGTCGAGGTGAAATATAATTGGCAGTCTTTTGCTCTTTTGTTCGCCTCTACTGCTGTTATGTTTCATAGTGTTTATAATATTTCGCTAATCCATCTTTTTCGTGGTCGGCCAGTGGGTCTGGTGTTCTCAAAATGTTTATTAAAGGCTCGTTGTGTTGTGTTTTGATCTTTCTGCCTTGCCACGTGGCCAAACCATTTTATCTGTTGTTTCTTTATATATTCTAGGTTATCTGAGGTTATTCCTAGCTTTTCTTCTCAGTTCTTCATTTTTTATCTTGTATCCTGTCATTCGTCTAACACACTTCCTCTTAGCAGAGGTTGCTAGTTGCTCTTGCAACTAGGGTCCAAGACTGGCATTGTTAGCACAACGTTGTGATGAAGATTGTATTTTAAGGTAGATGACATTGATATTGAAAATGGATAGATGCAGTGACAGAGACATGTAACAACAAAGGAAAATCACTAATTCAGACAATTCGAGCAGCACAAGAACGACAAATGATATAAACCACGACACCTTTTAGGTATCAGTGAAAAAAGAAAAGTAAAAGAAGAAGACATTGATATTCAAGGCATATATTGCGATCGTTTTCATTATTGGCAAGAAAGAAACATTATTAGACCAGTGGTTGACCACCAAATAGACAGGAGCACGAGAATTTATGAATCTACAAGGATGAGTAATTTGAAATTATGCACGGCACAAGTAGAAAGTTGATGAAAACAAAATGAAGACGGATGGTTTCTGCTTCACGGTACAAGAAGATAAACCAGATAGAAACGACGTTACGGGAAAAGCCATTCCTAGACCGAGACAATTTGTTCTGCAGTCAATCGCCACATCTCAGCTCAATCAACGCTCAATTTATCTTTTCTCCCGGCATTGAGATTATTTCGTTAATGACAACCGGGCAATTTGGGCTTAAGATTTGAAAGACATTGTCGGCTTTTACTGGACGGAAATAACGAAAAAGTTCAGGAAAAAAACACAGTTAACCAGGCTCACAAATGACATATTGCCTGTTTAAACAAAACAAAAAACCCAATTATCTCCTTTTTAAAAACACAGAAAAATTTATTAATAAATTTCATTGCAAAAAAAAAAAACTCACTCATGTACTCAAATAAAACAGAGCAGAAAATTGAAGCCCTTGAAACGTGGGTCTATAGGAAAATGAGAAGCATTGCGTGGGAAAGAAACAAAAGACAAACAAGGTAGTTCTGAATCAGCTGAAGATGAAAAAAAAAAGATCTACTTAAAACAATTGGAAAAAAAGCTACAATTTTTTTGGACATGTGAAGAGATATAATACCTTCTTAAAAGTCATCTTGGAAGGGACAGTACAAGGTAGACGATGCAGAGGCAGATCAAGATAACGGTGGACAGATGACGTCAAAATGAGAACAGGTGAACCTATGACAACGTGCATCATCAAGAGAAGAGACGGAGTAAAATGCGTTCCAAGGTAGCCAACCTTCGATATGTAGACGGCTCCAAATAACTGAATGGATGTACTACAATAATTTAAATCTTATATGGGTGTTATCATTTACTGTGCCTACGCCAGAAGACAATGACAAAGCACTGACATACAATGCCTAGACTATTCTTCTTCTTGTTCTACCAATCAGCTCCCTGTGGAGCATAGGTCTCCAACAAACACTTTCCAAGCCGTTCTGTTTCTTGCCATTCTTTTAAGATCATTATGTCTTCCCCATCATCTTCGTCTCTGCTTTCATCTGTCTTCTCCAAGAATATTTTGGTCTTCTTATTTGTCTTTTTCCTTGGAGATTCCAAAAAGGGCCTGCTGTGTAATACTCTCAGTTGGCTTCCGCAGTGTGTTTCCTATCTTGCGCCATCACCTAGACTACACAGCCAAAAAACGCTGGGATAATAGCAATCATATTTGCTTTAACCACAGAAAAGAGACACGACAATATCCCTGGTGTGGAGCCCTTTCCCCACTTTGGGAACCACTGCTATAATGACTAAGACACAATTTCATATAATTTTGATGTCCAATACATAGTTGGTAGCAGGATGAAGGTAATCCCAGGACATTTATCGTTGGGTAATCCCGTGTGTTACCGGGGCCTCATTATGAGGGAGGTAAAGAATAGTGACCTTCCAGGTCGTAAGAGGCGACTAAGGAGGTTGATCGATGACTTGACAAGCTGTCATTTTAAAAAGTATTGTTATGGAAACAGCGCCATAGATTTTAGAAGCATTGATGTCTGCAATATGTGCCATTTTGGCACGCAAGGTTTCTGTTTTTGAGATTGTGGTTCTGCCCTATGTGCCGTCTTCGGCTCGAAAGGACAATAGATAGACAGATAAAATGAAGTGTTAATGAATTCATATACTAAGCCTCAGCTTCATCAGGTGTGGTCGCTAGATTCCTTCCTCACGACTTTTCCCTCCCAGCTATCTCTGTTACGGGAGGCCAAGGCGCCTATCAGCAAATTAGCTGCAGTTTGCAGTAAAGTATAGCTGACTGCTTGCGGCTGGATCGATGAACAAGAGCCATTCAGACCCTGCTCCACCTCTTCGCGGTACCTCTAGTATTAGACTAACCAGTCTAGTCTGGCCAAGTGAGTACGAGTCGAGAGCGAATGCACCCCGGTACTCAAAAATGCCATCTGAAGTCGGATGTATTGGGCCGAAAGGCGCAAATATCACAGTTCTACCGCAAAACGCAACGCAACGTACAAAAGTCAACGACCTTTTAAGGGCAGACAACGAGGAGGTGACCCTACAGTCATCAGGTGAACCCAATAATATCTGGTGCTCATTTAAAGTGAAATAAAAAACCAAAACAGCGAACAAGGCATGGTCTGATTCAGGATCAAACCCGTACTTCTCGGCACAGCGTCTTGCCACGAGAAACCAAACGCTAGAGCACACGACCAACTCAGCTACCTTGCTGCTCCAGCGTCTTGCCACGAGAAACCAAACGCTAGAGCACACGACCAACTCAGCTACTGTGCTGCTCCAGCGTTTTGTTCTCGTGGCAAGACGCTGTGCCGAGAAGTGCGAAGGGGTTCGATACTGCTTCGGACCATGTATTGTTTTTATTTTGCTTGCTTGCTTCCTTGCTTCCTTGCTTCCTTGCTTCCTTGCTTCCTTCCTTCCTTCCTTCCTTCCTTCCTTCCTTCCCTTCCTTCCTTCCTTCCTTCCTTCCTTCCTTCCTTCCTTCCTTCCTTTCCTTTCCTTTCCTTTCCTTTCCTTTCCTTTCCTTTCCTCTCGTATGCACTGTGGGAACTGCAAGTCTTGTTACTACCATGCACTGCAGTTAGCACTAGAAGCTACTAGACCCATCCGGTGCTAAATTTCCGTGATAGTCTCGACCCTGTTCTAGATTGACCTTGTGCCATGATATTCAAATCGTTAGCCATTGCAGTAATTAGGTTCTATCTCACAAGTTGGCTGAACCATTACGTTCAGTGTTACCCTCAGCTCCAGTCTCATCAACTGACCGAATCTCTACATCCCATGTCTCTCTCTCTCTGTTTTTATGGGGGCCGCGATAGCTCAGTGGTTAATGAACTATATGATGAATAATGAATATATAGTACGAGGTAAAGGTAAAAGTAAAGTACGAGACTTGAACCGGCGTCTTAGCACGCGAGTTTACACCCATATGTGCTCGGCCGCCTATCCAGAAATGTTCGGAGATTTCTGTATAGTGTCGCCTCAAGCATCGAAACTCAGATGCGAAGCGACATTCCTCACGTTCCCAGGGTAATACCCTGGTACCCATTTCTGCCAACGGCTGGGTCGACCTTGGGGGTATTTATTTATTTTTTCCAACCACGAGCACAACCCACACTGCTCCCAGCGGGACTCGAACACGGGTTGTCCGAACGTCGGTTGTCCAGTCGGGTCGGGTGGTTTTCCCAACTGGGCTACCGATGCCCCCTACTATATATGAATTATTAATAAACTATAGAATGAACTTTTAATAAACTATAGAATGAACTTTTAATAAACTATAGAATGAACTTTTAATAAACTATAGAATGAACTTTTAATAAACTATAGAATGAACTTTTAATAAACTATAGAATGAACTTTTAATAAACTATAGAATGAACTTTTAATAAACTATATAATGAACTTTTAATAAACTATATAATGAACTTTTAATAAACTATATAATGAACTTTTAATAAACTATATAATGAACTTTTAATAAACTATAGAATGAACTTTTAATAAACTATAGAATGAACTTTTAATAAACTATATAATGAACTTTTAATAAACTATATAATGAACTTTTAATAAACTATAGAATGAACTTTTAATAAACTATAGAATGAACTTTTAATAAACTATAGAATGAACTTTTAATAAACTATATAATGAACTTTTAATAAACTATATAATGAACTTTTAATAAACTATATAATGAACTTTTAATAAACTATATAATGAACTTTTAATAAACTATAGAATGAACTTTTAATAAACTATATAATGAACTTTTAATAAACTATATAATGAACTTTTAATAAACTATATAATGAATACTGAGGACAAGACGTCGGGTTTTAACCTGATCATCGGCTTTTAGGTTCACCCAGACTTAAATGCGTAGCGGATTATTCTTATGGGAAAGTAAAGCTGACTGGGCGTCATAACGAGCACTTGACCCTATAATGTGCCTATTTTCTATTTTATGAAAGACGGGTACTAATATCATAATCGTTCTACGCCATGTGGCGTGACGGACTCTTTACTTTTTACTTTTAACTGATGTGTTTGATACCCGTATGTTCTTTATAGTTTTATTGCAGAATAAAATACGTGTACTGTCAGCGGCGTATCTAGTACCGTTTTGCATAGACCAGTGGCTCCCAACCTTTCTTTGGTTTACCGCCCCTTCTAGAGGAAACAAATTGCTCAGTGCCCTCTTGGAAATATACCGCCCTTAACATAGTAAAGAGAGCAACGCAGTGATCGCTGTTTAATTATGTATCTATATTTTTACCTACACAATACCAAACTTAGTAAAGAAAGATGTGAAAAGAGACACTGGCGCTTACAATTATAACCTGGGACATACTATAATCAGTGATGGAAAATGTAAAGCTGAAATAAACAAAAGAATAGGAACGGCAAAAAGTAATTGTAATGCCTCAAAAAATATAAACATCAAAACAAATAACACCAGGGCTAAAATAAAGAATTGCAAAATATTATATCTTCTCAACATTCCTGTATGGTGCAGAAACATGGGCATTAGACAAGGAAAAAGAACGGAAAATTGAAGCATTTGAAATGTGGATTTATAGAAGAATAATAAAAAAATAGATGGAAAGAAAAGAAAGCAAGTGATGAAGTCTTAAAACAACTACAAATGAAAAGAGAACCAGTAAACACAATTCAAAGAAGACAAATGAGATTTTGGGGGCACGTTAAAAGATACAGCGGCCTACTAAAAGTAATATTGAAAGGGACAATTCAAGGCAAAAGAGGCAGAGACAGACCAAGAGTAACATGGACGAGTAACACCAAAAGATATTTCAGTTATCAAAAGATATTTTCAGTGATCCTCCTTTGGTAGCCTTCAAATGCGTCAGGAATCTGAGAGACATTCTTGTCACGAGCCACCTCCCCCGCTCAAACCACGAACACATTGGTACTGTCCGCTATGGACGTCCAGTTTGCAGAACTTGTGACTACGTGCTCTGCACCGATTCGGTCTTGTTCCCTAATAGGCGATTCGAGATCAAGGAGGGCTTTACTTGTGTGTCACGGAATATAATCTACGCCATAATATGTAAGCATTGTCAGATGACGTATGTGGGCGAAAGTGGACGACGCTTGAGTGAAAGATTTTGTGAGCATCTTCGTGATGTTGAGCAAAAAACTGACAGCCCGGTGTCTGCCCATTTCAACTCCCCCGGCCATAGTGAAAAAAACTGACATGCAAGTTACCGGCATTGTCTCGTGTCACTCCAGTAATCCCAGCCGGTTTACCCTTGAGAATCGCCTCATTGCCCAGTTGGGTACGCTGTTCCCCATCATGACATGAACAAATCGCTCTCATACACATAGGACACCTACCACACATTTTTTACCCCTAAGCGTTACCGAACCTATTAATGCATACATATTTATATGCATATGTATTGGCACACTTAGACACCTTCGGTTTTTTTGTGTGTGCTTTGTGGTAATATATACGGATTTATGCCTGCACGCATGCATAGTTAGGTAAACGCTTTTTTTTACACGTCTGTTCTTTGTGCATACACACACACACACACACACACAGTTAGATACACACAGTTTGTATGTACCCACCACCCCATATTTTTAGAACCCTTCCGCCGTCCTCCCACCCGACTGCCTGGTCAGTGAGATATATAGTTGGTCATCCCGCCTAATTTTTTAGTTCATCCAGAAGCTGACCACGCTCTGGATCACAGGGAAGTGACCTTTTTTTATTTACTTTCTCGAGTATCTAGCATATTATCGCCATGCAGTTAGATTTGTGTACATATCCATATATATATATATATGTGTGTTGCTGTTTGTTGTTTCAGCTGAAGGCCTACTTGGCCGAAATGTTGAATTTTGTTTTGTTAATTACCACGTAAAGCTGTTACCATACCACTTTTTGTCTTCTTTTTTTTTTAAATCGTCATTACCATCAGCTTTACAGCAGCTTCGCATCTCTATGCATCTTGGTGCCCTTACTCCATTTACTCATTCCGTTCGTTTCGACGCAGCATTCGCCATTCCGATTTCAGTCCCGTACGTTAAGTCGCACAATGCGTCACGTTCAATTTGATTAGGTGTAAACTGTCATTGAACCACGTTCTTTTTAAATGTCGTGTATACTCTTGGTATTGGTGAAATATATTTCCTTGTTCAATTATCTAAAATTTCATATATCATATGTTATGAGTTAGATAAATATAAACATGTAGATTAATATTTAAAAACATGCACAATTTTGTCTCTGAAATCTGTACCGCTAACATGATAAAAACCTTCGTACTGAAAGAGTTAAAAGATGGACAAGTCAGCCTATGACAACCTGCACCATCAAAATAAAAGACAGAACGGGATGGCGCTTCCATTAGCCAACCTTTGATGCGGCGTGGTTCTCAATGATGATGCAGATACACTTGGAGACTGGCTGGATTCTCTTCATCCTAAATTACGTTTGTACAGACGAAGTTTTGACACAAAAGTGGAAACAAAAATGTTTGTTTTGATTAAATGTCATTCATCGCTCTGGAACTGTAGATCTGTTTTCCACTAAATTTATGAAACAAGTCTGTCAAAATGTCAGTTCTGAAGTCAATCAATCTGACTCGTAAAGCAACATCTTCAATTTCTAGAAATTTTAGCAGGGTCAAGGCAAAGAAATGCTTAAAAATACGAAGCTAATTCGAAATTATTTTATTGCTTTGTTAAAAATTTTAAATACATATCTGTTTGTGTGTTGTATGTTTGCTCCTGCTGAAGGCCTATTGCGCCGAAACGTCGTTCTAATTTGTGTCATCCACTTATTACGTAAAGCTTTAACCATACCGTTTTTTTTCCTATTTATTTTATATATTTTTGTCATTTCTTCTAGGATTGTTGGCTCCCAGTTAAAAAGTTTGTACAAATGATCAAGCAGGCAACTCAAACCAAAAGTTTTAGAATGAAACAGCAAGCAACTGAATTCTTCATTTTGCCAATACAAAGTTACTCAAACAGTCCATCTTAATGTTAATGAATTCCTTCTTGTTTTATTGATTTCCTTAAACCACGATGCAACGATCTATGTAAACAATTTTTTGACAAATAAATGTTGACGACGCATTAAAGTAAAAAAAAAGTAAAGTACCCCCGTCACGCCAAGTGGCGTATAGGGAAATATGGTGTTAGTGACCCTATATTTTACAGACCTTCAGCACATGATTTTTTTTTTATTTTTTTTTTTTTTTGGGGGGGGGGTGGTAATGTGGTCGGTATTACGCCCGTGCTGCTTTACTTTTTACTTTCCCAGAAAAAAATCCGGCACCCATTTAAGACTGGGTGAACCCGGAAGCCGTCGGTTGGGATCGAACCCAACCCCTTGTCCTTTGTAGTCCAGTTCACTAACCACTGAGCTATTGCGGCTCCCCTTGACGACGCATTGGACAGAGAATGTTTTTTTTTTTTATTTATTTTTTTTTTTGCAAGAAAATCCCCGGTGCGCCCTACCATCGCTGGAGAACCGTGAGTTACAATGAACAACATAATACTGATGGAGATTTATTTTTTTTAAATCTGAGATTCTCTCCCAAAAGATGAAATATTTATTCTGTTTTAATATCAGCAATTTTTTTTTAGCAAAATAAATCATTGGAAACCCTTTAATTCTCGTATGAATCATAGGTTTGCTGCTAAAAGTAAGGTGTTTTTCTTGGCAAAGATGACTCACACAGCTCTACATTACTCACATAATGAATCTGCAACATCTTGAACCATTTCATCTATTTTGTGTGTGTTTTTTTGCACACTATATTATTGCTGAAGTAAAGTTTCTATGTAATTATTAGACAGATCAGGCACATTGGTAATGTCACATTTGTAGACGACTCAATGAAGCTTTATTTAAAACATAGTAAAGTAAAGTAAAGTAAAGTAAAGAAAAGTAAAGTAAAGTAAAGTTCAGTAAAGTAAAGTAAAGTAAAGTAAAGTAAAGTAAAGTAAAGAAAAGTAAAGTAAAGTAAAGTAAAGTAAAGTAAAAGTAAAATAAAGAAAAGTAAAGTAAAGTAAAGTAAAGTAAAGTAAAAGTAAAGTAAAGAAAAGTAAAGTAAAGTAAAGTAAAGTAAAGAAAAGAAAAGTAAAGTAAAGTAAAGTAAAGAAAAGTAAAGTAAAGTAAAGTAAAGTAAAGTAAAGTAAAGTAAAGTACCCCGTCACACCAAGTGGCGTATAGGGAATGTAGTGTTATTGACAATAAATTTTACACGCTTTCGGCACATGATTTTTGGGGTAATGTGGTCGGTATTACGCCCGTCCCGCTTTACTTTTCTAGAAAAAAATCCGGTACCCATTAAAGGCTGGGTGAACCGGAGGCCGTCGTTTGGGATAGAACCCTACCTCTTGTCCTTTGTAATCCAATTCACTAACCGATGAGCGATCGAGGCTTCTATTTCATCTCGGTAGGGGTTATATATTTTTTATTTTTCTTGCACTTAGGGTCCAGTACTAGCGTTGGTAGCACAACGTTGAAATGACGTTGGAGTGGATCTTGTGGGTTTATTCTCTTATTCTCGGGCGATAATTGTTCTTTCTTTTTTTTTTTTATCAGGAACCACCTGTGTTCGGTTTTATCGTATCTAGAACACTGAGTCGCGTATCTGTCTGTCTGAACGTGTGTTTATGAGTGTTAAATCGATAATGCGTTTGTAGGTACACACATACCTCCCTTGATCTGATACTGTGTTGGGGTGGTATTGGTGGGATGGGCTAGCGGTAATCACGCAAACCGCATGTCGGTTTAATTATGTTTTAGATATTGTGGGAAGAAATGAGTGGGGAATGAGAGATGGAGAGGCAGGGACGAGGAAGGAAGGGAGAGGAAGGAAGGGAGAGTAAGGAAGAGGGAAAAGAGGTTAGATATGGAATGGGAGGGAGCAGGGAGAGAGTGTGGGGAAAAGTGAGGAGTGGGGAGAAGAGAGGAGAAGGCAGAAAGAGAGGAACAGAATAAAGAGAGACAGGAGCAAGTGTTGGGGAGATGGAGAAGTAATGGAATAAAAGGGAGGAAAGGAACTAGGAATAGAGTGGAGAAAAATGTAGGGATAGGATATAAGGAAGAGAAATGTACGGATAGGGAGTAAGGGAGAGAAATGTAGGGATAGGATATAAGGAAGAGAAATGTAGGGATAGGATATAAGGAAGAGAAATGTAGGGATAGGATATAAGGAAGAGAAATGTAGGGATAGGGAGTAAGGGAGAGAAATGTAGGGATAGGATATAAGGAAGAGAAATGTAGGGATAGGATATAAGGAAGAGAAATGTAGGGATAGGATATAAGGAAGAGAAATGTAGGGATAGGGAGTAAGGGAGAGAAATGTAGGGATAGGATATAAGGAAGAGAAATGTAGGGATAGGGAGTAAGGGAAAGAAATGTAGGGATAGCATATAAGGAAGAGAAATGTAGGGATAGGATATAAGGAAGAGAAATGTAGGGATAGGGAGTAAGGGAGAAAAATGTAGGGATAGGATATAAGGAAGAGAAATGTAGGGATAGGGAGTAAGGGAGAGAAATGTAGGGATAGGATATAAGGAAGAGAAATGTAGGGATAGGATATAAGGAAGAGAAATGTAGTGATAGGGAGTAAGGGAGAGAAATGTAGGGATAGGGAGTAAGGGAGAGAAATGTAGGGATAGGGAGTAAGGGAGAGAAATGTAGGGATAGGGAGTAAGGGAGAGAAATGTAGGGATAGGGAGTAAGGGAGAGAAATGTAGGGATAGGGAGTAAGGGAGAGAAATGTAGGGATAGGGAGTAAGGGAGAGAAATGTAGGGATAGGGAGTAAGGGAGAGAAATGTAGGGATAGGGAGTAAGGGAGAGAAATGTAGGGATAGGGAGTAAGGGAGAGAAATGTAGGGATAGGGAGTAAGGGAGAGAAATGTAGGGATAGGGAGTAAGGGAGAGAAATGTAGGGATAGGATATAAGGAAGAGAAATGTAGGGATAGGGAGTAAGGAAGAGAAATGTAGGGATAGGGAGTAAGGAAGAGAAATGTAGGGATAGGATATAAGGAAGAGAAATGTAGGGATAGGGAGTAAGGGAGAGAAATGTATGAATAGGGAGTAAGGGAGAGAAATGTAGGGATAGGGAGTAAGGGAGAGAAATGTAGGGATAGGGAGTAAGGGAGAGAAATGTAGGGATAGGGAGTAAGGAAGAGAAATGTAGGGATAGGGAGTAAGGGAGAGAAATGTAGGGATAGGATATAAGGAAGAGAAATGTAGGGATAGGGAGTAAGGGAGAGAAATGTAGGGATAAGATATAAGGAAGAGAAATGTAGGGATAGGGAGTAAGGGAGAGAAATGTAGGGATAGGATATAAGGAAGAGAAATGTAATTATAGGGAGTAAAGGAGAGAAATGTAGGGATAGGATATAAGGAAGAGAAATGTAGGGATAGGGAGTAAGGGAGAGAAATGTAGGGATAGGATATAAGGAAGAGAAATGTAGGGATAGGGAGTAAGGGATAGAAATGTAGGGATAGGATATAAGGAAGAGAAATGTAATTATAGGGAGTAAAGGAGAGAAATGTAGGGATAGGATATAAGGAAGAGAAATGTAATTATAGGGAGTAAAGGAGAGAAATGTAGGGATAGGGAGTAAGGGAGAGAAATGTAGGGATAGGGAGTAAGGGAGAGAAATGTAGGGATAGGGAGTAAAGGAGAGAAAAGGAGAGAAAAGTAGGGATAGGGAGTAAGGGAGAGAAATGTAGGGATAGGGAGTAAGGGAGAGAAATGTAGGGATAGGATATAAGGAAGAGAAATGTAATTATAGGGAGTAAATGAGAGAAATGTAGGGATAGGGAGTAAGGGAGAGAAATGTAGGGATAGGATATAAGGAAGAGAAATGTAATTATAGGGAGTAAAGGAGAGAAATGTAGGGATAGGGAGTAAGGGAGAGAAATGTAAAGATAGGATATAAGGAAGAGAAATGTAATTATAGGGAGTAAAGGAGAGAAATGTAGGGATAGGGAGTAAGGGAGAGAAATGTAGGGATAGGGAGTAAGGGAGAGAAATGTAGGGATAGGATATAAGGAAGAGAAATGTAATTATAGGGAGTAAAGGAGAGAAATGTAGGGATAGGGAGTAAGGAGAGAAATGTAGGGATAGGGAGTAAGGGAGAGAAATGTAGGGATAGGGAGTAAAGGAGAGAAAAGTAGGGATAGGGAGTAAAGGAGAGAAATGTAGGGATAGTGAGTAAGGGAGAGATATGTAGGGATAGGGAGTAAGGGAGAGAAATGTAGGGATAGGAAGTAAAGGAGAGAAAAGTAGGGATAGGGAGTAAAGGAGAGAAATGTAGGGATAGGGAGTAAAGGAGAGAAATGTAGGGATAGGGAGTAAGGGAGAGAAATGTAGGAATAGGGAATAAAGGAGAGAAAAGTAGGGATATGGAGTAAAGGAGAGAAATGTAGGGATAGGGTGTAAGGGAGAGAAATGTAGGGATAGGGAGTAAAGGAGAGAAAAGTAGGGATAGGGAGTAAGGGAGAGAAATGTATGAATAGGGAGTAAGGGAGAGAAATGTAGGATAGGAAGTAAGGGAGAGAAATGTAGGGATAGGGAGTAAGGGAGAGATATGTAGGGATAGGGAGTAAGGGATAGAAATGTAGGGATAGGGAGTAAAGGAGAGAAAAGTAGGGATAGGGAGTAAAGGAGAGAAATGTAGGGATAGGGAGTAAGGGAGAGAAATGTATGAATAGGGAGTAAGGGAGAGAAATGTAGGATAGGAAGTAAGGGTGAGAAATGTAGGGATAGGGAGTAAGGGAGAGAAATGTAGGGATAGGGAGTAAGGGAGAGAAATGTAGGGATAGGGAGTAAGGGAGAGAAATGTAGGGATAGGGAGTAAGGGAGAGAAATGTAGGGATAGGGAGTAAGGGAGATAAATGTGGGATAGGAAGTAAGGGAGAGAAATGTAGGGATAGGAAGTAAGGGAGAGAAATGTGGGATAGGAAGTAAGGGAGAGAAATGTGGGATAGGAAGTAAGGGAGAGAAATGTGGGATAGGAAGTAAGGGAGAGAAATGTGGGATAGGAAGTAAGGGAGAGAAATGTGGGATAGGAAGTAAGGGAGAGAAATGTGGGATAGGAAGTAAGGGAGAGAAATAGAACTAGACAAAGATTGGTGAAGTGGAAAGAGGGGAGATAACATGTGGGGAGTGTATGAAAGATAGAGACCAAAGAGTAAAGCTGTATAAGAAAAACAGGAGAGTGAAGGACCGGAAAGGGAAGAGAGTGAAGGACCGAAAGGGGAAGAGAGTGAAGGACCGAATGGGGAATAGAGTGAAGGACCGAATGGGGAATAGAGTGAAGGACCGAAAGGAGAATTGAGTGAAAGATCGAAAGGGGGATAGAGTGAAGGACCGAAAGGGGAATAGAGTGAAGGACCGAAAGGGGAATAGAGTGAAGGACCGAAAGGGGAATTGAGTGAAGGACCGAATGGGGAATAGAGTGAAGGACCGAAAGGGGAATTGAGTGAAAGATCGAAAGGGGAATAGAGTAAAGGACCGAAAGGGGAAGAGAGTGAAGGACTGAAAGGGGAAGAGAGTGAAATATTGACCTAACCGTGACTGTCTGACTCCAACAGTTAGAAAACTAATTGATGTGTGGTTAGCTGATTTTGAGGAGGTAGTGACAAAACTAAATAGAAGCACTGGCCTTATCGCCTACATATATGGCCCCTTTCGTCTTGTCAGACAGTATAGTGGAAGCTATTGTGTATTTGTTTGAGGTTTTGTTTTTGTCGAACATCTTCTCTCGTGGCTAATTCTACCAATGTTTGACAAACACAAGCGGTCACATAATGAACAAATCAGGCCCACTGATCCACAGGGTTTTCCATCCTTTTTCATGAGTATTTTCTCTTCTAAGTTTTGCCTTAGCACAGCCTCAAATGATGTTAAACCGTTCCTTATACATACTCTCCATGATGTGCGATTACTTGCCAGATGTTCCCAGTCATTTTCACATTGAAAGAAGTCATTCAGAGATGATTTGCATATATCTCTATATCGTAGTTTATGTCTACCGATTTGTCTTTTTCCGTGTGTTAGTTCACCATATAGTATTTGCTTGGGGATGCGTTTTTCTTCCATTCGCTGGACATGCCCCAGCCATCTTAGTCTTCGACATCTGAACATCGACATGATTGTTGGGGTCTTAGCACGTTGCAGGACTGTTAAGTTGGTTATTTTGTCCTGCCATTTGATGTGCATTATTTTGTCCTGCCATTTGATGTGCATTATTTTGTCCTGCCATTTGATGTGC
Source organism: Megaustenia siamemsis (assembly GCA_032433765.1). Classification (NCBI taxonomy): domain Eukaryota; kingdom Metazoa; phylum Mollusca; class Gastropoda; order Stylommatophora; family Ariophantidae; genus Megaustenia; species Megaustenia siamemsis. The sequence goes on along the minus strand of JAVIAB010000041.1, from coordinate 52,503,196 downwards.
ATTATTTTGTCCTGCCATTTGATGTGCATTATTTTGTCCTGCCATTTGATGTGCATTTTTTTGTCCTGCCATTTGATGTGCATTATTTTGTCCTGCCATTTGATGTGCATTTTTTTGTCCTGCCATTTGATGTGCATTATTTTGTCCTGCCATTTGATGTGCATTACTTTGTCCTGCCATTTGATGTGCATTATTTTGTCCTGCCATTTGATGTGCATTATTTTGTCCTGCCATTTGATGTGCATTATTTTGTCCTGCCATTTGATGTGCATTATTTTGTTCTGCCATTTGATGTGCATTATTTTGTCCTGCCATTTGATGTGCACTATTTTGTCCTGCCATTTGATGTGCATTATTTTGTCCTGCCATTTGATGTGCATTATTGTGTCCTGCCATTTGATGTGCACTATTTTGTCCTGCCATTTGATGTGCATTATTTTGTCCTGCCATTTGATGTGCACTATTTGGTCCTGCCATTTGATGTGCATTATTTTGTCCTGCCATTTGATGTGCACTATTTTGTCCTGCCATTTGATGTGCATTATTTTGAGCAGACATGGTACGTGGAAGACCTTCCTCATTTCACTTTGCCTACTCTGCCTGGGCACGGAACATGGAGATAGTGCTTTACCCAGTCGCACTATCTCCCTCTCGACTTCGTTTCAAGTATTTCCGAAGGAGGGACACAGTCCATACGTCTACATATGCTGCAAGTTAAAATAAATTTGAGTACGCGAACAAAGAATATAGCACATTTAAGAATGATGAACTCCTAAAGAGTTATTTGACACGTGAACTATGCGGAATTTGCTAAGACTTTTTTCTACAGTGCATACCAGACCACAACGCATTTGTTTAATTTTCGCCTCGGAAGTTCCAATTCCTAATCATATTCATTGAATAATAGCATTATTATTATACATGGACTATATAAGATAATGAGGAAGTTCTCAAAGAGGCCAACACAAAAAGGGAGCTCCTAAAAAACATCAGAAAGAAACAATGAACACACACAAAATTTTCGGGCACATTATGAGAAGAGGAAAGTTGGAATACTTGGTTACAACTTGCAAAATAAAAGGAAAGAGAGGTCGCGGATGACAAAGAGAGAAAATACTGGATTGCTTGGTGTCATGGCATGGAAAACAGTCAACAACAGAACTGATACGATGTACTGTAGATAGAAGATTGTGGAAGGACATGATCGCCTTCGCCAACCGGTTTGGCACATGATGCTGATATAAGTTGGCCAACCCATCAGAGACAGAGAGGGTTAATGAGCTTTAATTTGGAGACGATCAGGCACTAATACATGAAACAATAGACCTACAAGATCACTTAAATAGACTCAACATCATAGGCACAAAATAAAACATGAAAAAACAACATCCACAAAACAGAAGTCATGAATATAACAAAACATAAACAGAGCATCAACATAACTAGAGACGGTAGACAATTAAAACAAGATGAGGACTTTAAATAACTAGGATGTCTAGTAACAAACGACATTTCACAAACATCAGAGATAGACTCGAGATGCAACAAAGCGTGTCAAATCATTGGGTAACTATCACCACTATTGTCAAACAGGGAAATAACTATAGAGGCAAAACAGGCACTCTTCAACACAATATTCGTCCCAACGTTGTGTTACCAATGCCAGTCCTGGACTCTAGATGCAAGAACAATAAGAAAAATAACCTCTACTGAGATGAAATGTGTCAGATCAATGACAGGAAACAGTTTGAGAGATAAGATCAGAAATGAAGAACTGAGAGAAAAAAGCTAGGAATAACCCAGCCATAGAATATATATAAACAACAGATAACATGGTTTGATCACGTGACAAGGCAGAAAGATCAAAACACAAGACAAGGAGCCTTCAACAAACGTTGCGAGAACACCAGACCCAAGGATCGACAGCGAAAACAATGTATTGACGGAATATTAGAAACACTAGGAAACATAACAGCAGCAGAGGCAAACAGAAGAGCAAAAGACCACAAATTATATCTCCCCTCGATGCTCAAAAGCAGATGAGGAAGGACAGAGTTGTTATTGTTATTATTTGTCTTCAAGGACAAGAGGTAGGGTTCGATCCCAATCGACGGCTTCCGGTTCACCTAGTCTTTAATTCTTTGTCTTTTACCTTTTTAGCTCCCTGTGGAGCATAGGTCTTCAACAAACACTTTCCAAGTCATTCTGTTTTTTGCCATTCTTTTAAGATCATTCCATGTCTTCCCCATCATCTTCATCTCTGCTTCTATCTGTCTTCTCCAAGAATTCCTTGGTCTTCCTCTTTGTATTTTCCCCTGGGGATTCCAAAAATGGCCTGTTGTGTAATACTATCAGTTGGCGTCCGTAGTGTGTGTCCTATCCAGCGCCATCGTCTTCGCTGTATCTCTTTATCCACTGGTATTTGACTGGTACATTTCCATAATTCTATGTTAGTGATTTTGTCCTGCCATTTCCATCCTTTTATTCTGCGTAAGCATCCATTAATGAAAGTCTGTATTTTCGTGATTGTCAATTTTGTTGTTCTCCATGTTTCACAACCATATAATAGGACCGCCTTAACATTTGAGTTGAACATTTTTATTTTTGTATTTAACCTAATTTCTTTGGATTTCCATATGGTTCCCAGTGCAATGAATGCTCCTCTTGCTTTTGATATCCTTATTTTGGTATCATTTTCTGTTCCTCCCTCTTTATCTATATTACTGCCCAGATATATGTAAGATTGTACATCTAATGGAGGTATTTCTCCTAGTTTTATTTGTTTATTGCCAACTGTATTTATGTGTCTTTAATTGGTACCGGATTTTTTTCTGGGAAAGTAAAGCGGTATGGGCGTAATACCGACCACATTAGCCTAAAATTCATGAGCCGAAGGTCTGTAAAATTTATGGTCACTAACACAATATTCCCTAAACGCCACTTGGCGTGACGGGGGTCTTTACTCTTTTTACTTTTATTATTTGTCTTCAGTGTAAACGACTGAGCACTACTATTCGTCTAGTTTTGTCCTGTATCTGCAACGTAAGTATTTCAGCCATAAATGTATGGGGCGATGTGTTTCTTCATAGGAAATACACATACATCATTTATTTCCGAGCTGCGATGGTAACCTCCAGCTGTAATCACGAGTACACATCCGTGAGAGGCATCGCAAGTGATAACAACATGTTTAGGTTGCTTAACTGTCAGTGCGCTGTAATGCTGGTCTCTTATGGCAAGGCGCTGTGTCGAAGAGTGTGGGTTCTACCCTCATCATCATCACTGCGTACCGTCTCCGCATCGAATGTTGGCTACCATGGAGCGCCACTCTACTCTGTCTCTTGCTTTGATGGTGCGGGTTGTCATATGCTGACTTGTCCATCTGTTGATGTTACTCGTCCATGTTAGTCTTGATCTGCCTCTGCCTCTTTTACCTTTGTATTTTCCCTTCCAATAGTACTTTTGTTAGGCTGTTGTGTCTTTTAACATGCCCCATAAATTACCATGCTTCTGACTATTCCTCTACGTTTTTTTTTTCTTTTTGTTGATTATTTGTGGATTTTTCCGAGTGTTGTAACCATACTTGTCCCTCAAACTTATTTATTGATGTGCGGCATTCTAAGTTTTCGTTCTTTATAATATTCATTCATTATTTGTCTTCTACACACCATTGTGGGGTGTCCGGTTAGCGCAATCGATAGGCGGTTGGCTTACCACGGCAACAGCCGGGGTTCGTACCCTGGCGAGGACACCTGGGTTTTACTAATTCCCTAAAAATTAGTGGGAGCCGCGATAGCTCAGTGGTTAGTGAACTGGACTACTACGGACAAGGGGTAGGGTTCGATCCCAACCGACGGCTCCGGTTCACCCAGCCTTAAATGGGTACCGGATTTTTTCTGGGAAAGTAAAGCAGCACGGGCTGACCACATTACCCCAAAAAATCATGTGCTGAAGGTCTGTAAAATATAGGGTCACTAACACCATATTTCCCTATACGCCACTTGGCGTGACGGGGGTATTTTACTTTACTTTACACACCATTGTGGCAGGCGCTACCAATAGACGTGACTGCCGTTGCCACATTTCAAAAATGAGCTCTTTAATTGTGAAGATTAGAAAAGAAATGTGAAGACGTTACTAAGAGTGCTCCAATCATAGGGATTGATGATAGGATTAAAGAATGAATAAATGGATTAAAGATTATTTCTGGGCAAACATATTATTTCTATGTTGATCATGCCGGCTGTTTTCTTTCGCTGTTTTCTTACAATGTTGGTGCCTGGACACAACGAATTCTTCACATTCTTTCTCCTTCATGCTGTGGTGTGTATCAGCATCTTGGTTTGTTTACTGTTTTCTTTGACATTGTTTTTGATTTCGTTCATCTACTCATTACTTTATTTATCTCGCGTTTTCTGCTCTTAATTGTTTCCTACAACTAGGCTGGAAGAGTTTTGTGGCATGCAAGCATCAGTACAGGTGAACTTTCTTTCTAGAAATAAAGAGCTTTTCATTTTAGAGTTGGTACAGGGTAGTGGGTAATGTAGAGGTAGTACAATAGAGTTTAGTTTAGAAGATAATACAGGATACAGGTACAATATTGTTTAGTATGGGAGAACATTCGGTACAGATACAACATTGTTTAGTAGGGGAGAGCATTCGGTACAGTAAAAATATTGTTTACTAGGGGAGAGCATTCGGTACAGGTACAATATTGTGTAGTAGGGGAGAGCATTCGGTACAGGTACAAAATTGTTTAGTAGGGGAGAGCATTCGGTACAGGTACAATATTGTTTAATAGGGGAGAGCATTCGGTACAGGTACAATATTGTTTAGGGGAGAGCATTCGGTACAGATGTGTTACCTTTTAGTAGAGGACAACATTCTATACAGGTAGATACCGTTTTGTAGAGGACAACATTCGATACAGGTAAATACCGTTTTGTAGAGAACAACATTCTATACAGGTAGATACCGTTTTGTAAAGGACAACATTCGATACAGGTAGATACCGTTTTGTAAAGGACAACATTCGATACAGGTAGATACCGTTTTGTAAAGGACAACATTCGATACAGGTAGATACCGTTTTGTAAAGGACAACATTCGATACAGGTAGATACCGTTTTGTAAAGGACAACATTCGATACAGGTAGATACCGTTTTGTAAAGGACAACATTCGATACAGGTAGATACCGTTTAGTAAAGGACAACATTTGATACAGATACCGTTTAGTAAAGGACAACATTTGATACAGGTAGATACCGTTTAGTAGAGGACAACATTTGATACAGGTAGATACCGTTTAGTATAGGACAACATTTGATACAGGTAGATACCGTTTAGTATAGGACAACATTTGATACAGGTAGATACCGTTTAGTATAGGACAACATTTGATACAGGTAGATACCGTTTTGAGAACATAAGACTTATTACAAGTACACACAATTTAGTAAAAAACACAACATTTGTTACAGGTAGATACTGTTTTGAGAACATAAGACTTATTACAAGTACACACAATTTAGTAAAAAACACAACATTCGTTACAGGTACAAAATAGTTTAGTAGGGGACAATACTCTGTGCCAGTACAATACTATTTAGCATAGAGGATAACACTCGGTATAATTACAAGTACAATACATTTTAATATGTTGCTTGTTCGAATCAAAACACATTTCACCCAGTTATTAAATTATTCTGCGAGTGCTGCTGTAACTGGTAAGCCCCATGGTTGTGTGTATTTTCATAGAATCCACGGAAACTCCTATTTATCATCATCATCATCATCATCAAGTACCGGGCCTGCTGACGTAGGTGATCATAGAGAAAAATAATAATAAATGAATATTATTATAGAGGGAAACTTCCGAGGCGATAATCAGCGAATCACTTCAGAGGAAGAGTTATGTTTACAGCACTCGGAAAAAATGCCAAATAATCAACAACAGAAAAAAACAAAGAACAATATATGGTCCTAAGCAGGATCGAACCCGTTAGTTAGGCGAATTGGCAGTGTTCCATGAATTGATTGGTAAGTGATCATGTCTCTCCACAAGTTTCGATCTCGTCAGTCATATATAATTTCTGTTGTTGACCTTCTGCTAAGCCATTCTCTTAAGCTGTCAAGTATCTTTCTCTTTGCTTCCCTCTATCTCTTCGTCCTTCAATATTCCCGGTTGTTACAATATATTCCAGTTGTTCCTTTTTCATTGCATGGCCAAAAAATGATGATTGTTTCTTCCTAATATTGGAAATTAGCTTTCTTTTTGCTTTGACCTCTCACAGAACATCTTCATTACTCTTCATAGCTGTCCATGGTACTCTCAACATTCTTCTGTAAAACCACATTTATACAGTCTCCAGTGATTTTCTTGTCTGTTGTCCTATTGTCCATGATTCGCATCCATTGATTATAATGATTATAGTTTCTTCCTAATATTGGAAATTAGCCAACTCCTATTATTGTTCCAAAATATCTCCTACACAGGGAGCCGCGATAGCTCAGTGGTTAGTGGAGTCTATTACACAGGACAAAAGCGGGTTCAATCATGATCGACGGCTTCTAGGTTCACCCAGCCTTAAATGGGTACCGGATTTTTTTCTAGGAAATTAAAGTGGCACCGGCGTAATACCGACCACATTACCCCCAAAACCATGTGCCGAAGGTCTATACAAATTATGGTCACTAACACCATATTTCCTATACACCACTTGGCGAGACAGGGCTCTTTACATTTTTTTTTTTTTTTTACATAATCTGTTCAATCCCATAATCCTCTGCGTGTATTTCTCCATGAATGCACTTCTTGTGCAAGTTCCGGGTTGCTTGTTTTATTTGGTCAAAAATATTTTGATAACGCTCCTCGTGCAGGATATATCATATGATAACAATGTAGATATATCCGTCTCTGTTATAACATTTGTATCTACATGGAAGAACTGAAAGTATAAAATACACATCCCTAACCTGTTTTGTTCCTCGTCTCTATAGGTGGGCTCATGCTCGTTTCATGGCAGGGGTTGAACGTGTCTTTCTGAACTAAATCAAAACCCTCATCTGAACACTATCTGACGACTGCACTGGTCATGTGTGCTCTACTCTCTCGCCATTTAAGGAACAGAAGAAAAGAGACAGATGCTATCAAGACTGCACGTCTTATTTTAATGCTACACCTGGTGTTTCCATGGTGCCTACACGTTGGCTCCCCTATCTAGTACTAAAACTTCTGTAACCTGTTCTCTTCTTTGTCTGACAAGCTATTTATTTTCATCATCCGCCTTAAAAGGACGTTAAATTGACGTAGCTGCGTTGTGTTGTCGTTTACAGGAAGCTGCGATATCTTGCACCTTTCGGGTCAAGGCATCCGATTTCAGTAAAGCAAATTTTAGGCTCGGTTGCTTCCCTTTTTCGGTACCTACTCTTGGCCAGACTGGTTAGTCGATTAGGTGTAGTAGCAGGCCCTGGTTTAGTTCTGATTCACTGACTTTGATGTAATCAGTCAGCTATGAGTCGCCGACCACATTGAGCTCAGGTATTGTTGGGTGTTCTGGGTCTGCCAAGTATGTAAACGAGTTGGAAGATGCAAGCACCAGGTTCTCTGTTAAATCAAGGTATAACATATAACTTATAACATTTAACTTATAACATATAACTTATAACATATAATATATAACATATAACTTATAACATTTAACATCACAGCTTCTCTTTTTTTCAATTATTAATCTTCATATTCACTCTGGGGACTGGGTGGTCTATAGCTAAAGAAGTAAAGACATCAAGATGCACCAAGATGCGTAGAGATGCGAAGCTGCTGTAAAGCCGATGATAATAGCAATTCTAAAAAAAAGAAGAAAAAAGTAGTATTGTGATAGCTTTACGCGGTAATGGACAAAACAAAAGTCGACGTTTCGGCCAAGTAGGCCTTCAGCTGGAACAACAAACAACAACACAAAAAATATATATAAGGAAAGGCCTACTTGACCGAAACGTCGACTTTTGTTTTGTCCATTACCAGGTAAAGCTGTCACTGTCACCATACCAAAGTTTTTCTTCTTTCGTTTTTGGTCTAGAGGTAAGACGTCGGACTCTGTACAGGAAAGTCCCTAGTTCAAAATCAGCCACAGGTGGTGGGGATTGTTCAATTCGATATACGTGGTTTGTTCCTGGTGGTTTTATCCTCTCTTGGTTGCTGGGTAATGAGATTCAATGTCTGGCCCTCTCGGAATTCGGCGAAAAACAGAAGGTCCCGTGTGCACTTTTGCACGTTAAAAACAACTGGCATATAAAAAGTGGAAGAGATTAGGTCCGCTGCCCGAGAAACAGACATTGTTAAGCAAATCTACACGTACCAAAGACGGACTAGCGACACAACGCAGTTACGCCCACATAGCGGGTGAAAGCCAAGATGACGAAGTAACACTCAGTCCCACTTGTTGACTTAATTACTCAGTGTTCGTTTTCTTTTTTAACTGTAATATTGTGTTACGTAGCCAAAACAAAACAATCTCGTCTGCATAATCTAAGCCTTTCCGAACTGAACATTTTCTACCGTTTTTTTTTTTTTTTTGCTATCCTTTGCAGTTCTACCATGAAAAGCTCTATAAATTGTTAAGTACGGTACGGGGTAATTTAGGACAACAAACACACTAGGCACGTTGCCCAGTTTGGTGAGATGATTTGTTATTGTTGTGCCAATGAGGACGTAGAAGAATGCAGGAATAATCTCGCGCAATTAATCCTGGCCAATCATTCCAAGGAACGTCACATCAAAGACGTTTTGTTGAGCAAGCCGTTAATTCTTGGCGCGCTGGCAGACTGGTAACGAGAGCTTTGTGGAATTTGAGCCTTCAGTATCCGTCGGTGCACATACTTCTTTTTTTTTTTTACTTTTGCGACTTCCCACATACCGCCATCATCATCATCATCATCATCATCATCATCATCATCATCATCATCATCATCATCATCATCATCATCATCATCATCATCATCTTATTAATTTTTGTCCTTGTCTTTGTATTTCAAATTCTCTTCTGCAATGCTACTACTACTACTATTACTACTATTACTACTACTACTACTTCTACTACTACCACTACTATTACTACTATTACTACTACTGTTACTATTACAACAACAACTACTACTATATATTACTAATACTACTATTATTTCTATTACTACTGTCGCTACTACTACTACTAATACTACTACTACTACTATACTATCACTATTACTAATGATATTTTCACTACTATTGCTACTACTACTATACTATTACTAATGCTACTATTACTACTACTACTACTAATGTTACAACTGCCGTTACAACTACTACAACTATTACTATTACTACTACTGCTACTACTACTACTGTTACAGCTACTACGACTACTACTACTACTACTACTACTACGACTACTACTACTACTACTACTACTACTACTACTACGACTACTACGACCACTACTACTACTACTACTACTACTACTACTACTACGACCACTACTACTACTACAATTATTACTATTTCTCTGTCTTCCCCATCTTCTCATTTAGCGATCCATCAGCGAAGCCATGAATGTATAATGTTAAGTCGAACCGTGCCATGCACATCAACTTTGCCCAAACGCATCCGATTTCTACTAACGTTTTTGTTTCTGCACTCGCTTTCTTGGCTACCCAAGTCCACTTTTCAAGCAACGGTTGTTTCATAAGATCTGCCTGCCAGTCGCGGTTCAGGAGAGCTGTGTGCCCGAGCTTTGTGTTCAGTGTTCACTCTATCTCTCTCGTGTCAGGAGAGATAAAAAAAAAAATAATTAAAAAATGGTATGTGTACGTCTTCACGTAAGTAATGGACAACACAATCTCGAACGACGTTGCGGTTCAGCGGAAATTAATAAACAACACATGCACAGATATATAAGTAAAAAATAAAATTAAAACTACATCATCATCATCATCATCATGTGCCATACCTGTTGGCGTAGGTTATCATGTCCCTCCAGAATCTTCTATCTACAGTGCATCGTATGAGTTCTGTTGTTGACTGTTTTCCATGCCATGACACCAAGCTATCCAGTATTTTCTCTCGTCGTACACGATAGATCTTTCCTTTTATTTTGCCAGTTGTAATCAAGTATTCCAACTTTCCTCTTCTCACGATGTGCCCGAAAAATGTTGATTGCTTCTTTCTGATGTTTTTTAAGAGCTCCCTTTTTGTGTTGGCCTCTTTGAGAACTTCCTCATTGGTCTTTTTAGCTGTCCAGGGAACTTTCAACATTCTTCTGAGAAATCCCATCTCTGTGGCCTCTCGTCTTTTCATTTGTTTGTCTACTGTCCATGATTCGCTTCCATAGGTCAGAATTGGTTCTATAAAGCACCGATGAACTCTCATTCTCATTTTTATTGACATAGATAACTAATAATAAAATATCAAAACTAAATACTGTTATAAAATAAGAATGAAGGGACTCAACTTCCAGCTGATGGGACCAGGTCCGGATGGTCTAGCTGAGACGACAGGCCATATCAGTTTATAAATATCCTATTATTAGTTAGCTATGTAGTGTTAATTTAAAAATCTGGGAACATTGTTAACCTCACATGGTAGATGTACAACAGAGGTGGGATGGTAGATGTACAACAGAGGTGAGATGGTAGATGTACAACAAAGTTTAAATAGTAGATGTACAACAGAGATGAGATGGTAGATGTACAACAGAGGTGGGATGGTAGATGTACAACAGAGGTGGGATGGTAGATGTACAATAGAGGTGAGATGGTAGATGTACAACAGAGGTGGGATGGTAGATGTACAACAGAGGTGGGATGGTAGATGTACAATAGAGGTGGGATGGTAGATGTACAATAGAGGTGAGATGGTAGATGTACAACAGAGGTGGGATGGTAGATGTACAACAAAGTTTAAATAGTAGATGTACAACAGAGATGAGATGGTAGATGTACAACAGAGGTGGGATGGTAGATGTACAACAGAGGTGGGATGGTAGATGTACAATAGAGGTGGGATGGTAGTTGTACAACAGAGGTGAGATGGTAGATGTACAACAGAGGTGGGATGGTAGATGTACAACAGAGGTGGGATGGTAGATGTACAACAGAGGTGGGATGGTAGATATACAATAGAGGTGAGATGGTAGATGTACAACAGAGGTGGGATGGTAAATGTACAGCAGAGGTGGGATGGTAGATGTACAACAGAGGTGGGATGGTAGTTGTACAACAGAGGTGAGATGCAGAATGGTTCAGGCTAAAGCAGCTTTCCTAAATTTGAGGAAGATATAATGCAAATCATTTTTGACAATAAAGACACGAAAAAGAGTTCTTAAATGTTATATAGAGCCAGTCTTAACACATAGACGTGAATCATGGACAATAAATAGGACAACAGACAAGAAAATCACTGGAGTCTGTAGAAATGTTGTTTTACAGAAGAATGTTGAGAATATCAATTTACAAATAAGAAGAGTAATGAAAGCGTTCTGAAAGAGGCCAAAGCAAAGAGAGAGCTAATTTCCAATATTAAGAAGAAATAATCATCATTTTTTGGTCATGTAATGAGAAGGTTACAGCTGAAATATATTGTGATAACTGGAGAAATTGAAGGACGAGGAGATAGATGGAAGCAAAGAGAAACGATACCAGACAGCTTTAGAGAATGACTTGTCAAAAGGTCAACAACAGAAATGATAAATAACTCTCGAGAGTTGTGGAGTAACATGATCACTTACGCCAGCAGGCATGGTACTTTATGATGATGATGATGATGTAGTGTTAATTTTTTTGTATATCTCTGAATGTGTTGCTTATTGTTCCAACTAAAGGCCTAATGAGCCGCACCGCAGCTGCGCATTTCTATGCCCGGGCCCTCCTTGGTGTCGATGAGTGACAATCATCTCTCTGATGGACAGAGAAACCCATTCACATTGTTGAAGGAGTGAACACGCTACGGTAGGGTCTTATTATTCTGTCTTGAAAGGCAGGGATTCGTGTGGAAATAAGACTTCTCTGCTAATAATTGGGCAAAAATTTGTATATGAGAGAGTTTGGACATTGAATCAAGAGAGAGAGAGAGAGAGAGAGAGAGAGAGAGAGAGAGAGGGAGAGAGATTGGACATTGAATCAAGAGAGAGAGAGATTGTACATTGAATCAAGAGAGAGATTGGACATTGAATGAAGAGAGTGAGAGATTGGACATTGAATCAAGAGAGAGATTGGACATTGAATCAAGAGATAGATTGCACATTGAAGCAAGAGAGAGAGATTTGACATTGAATTAAGAAAGAGACTGGACATTGAATTAAGAGAGAGACTGGACATTGAATCAAGAGAGGGAGAGAGATTGTACATTGAATCAAGAGAGAGATTGGACATTGAATTAAGAGTGAGATTGGACATTGAATCAAGAGAGAGAGAGAGAGAGAGAGAAAGATTGCACATTGAATCAAGAGAGAGAGATTGGACATTGAATTAAGAGAGAGCGTGGACATTGAATCAAGAGAGAGATTGGACATTGAATCAAGAGAGACATTGGACATTGAATTAAGAGAGAGACAGGACATTGAATCAAGAGAGAGATCGGACATTGAATCAAGAGAGAGATTGGACATTGACTTAAGAGAAAGACTGGACATTGAATCAAGAGAGAGAGAGAGAGAGAGAGAGAGAGAGAGAGAGAGAGAGGGAGAGATAGATTTTACATTGAATCAAGAGAGAGATTGGACATTGAATCAAGAGAGAGAGAGAGAGAGATTTTACATTGAATCAAGAGAGAGATTGGACATTGAATCAAGAGAGAGAGAGAGAGAGAGAGAGAGAGAGAGTGTGTGTGTACATTGAATCACGCGAGAGAGATTGGACATTGAATCAAGAGAGAAATTGTACAATGAATCAAGAGAAAGAGAGAGAGAGAATGTACATTGAATCAAGAGAGGGATTGGACATTGAATCAAGAGAGTGAGAGATTGGACATTGAATCAGAGAGAGAGAGAGAGAGAGAGAGAGAGAGAGAGAGACTGTACATTGAATCAAGAGAGAGATTGGACATTGAATCAAGAGAGAGAGATTGTACATTGAATCAAGAGAGAGATTGTACAATGAATCCACAGAGAGAGAGAGATTGTACATTGAATCAAGAGAGAGATTGGACAATGAATCAACAGAGAGAGATATTGTACATTGAATCAAGAGAGAGATTGTACAATGAATCAAGATAAAGAGAGAGAGAATGTACATTGAATCAAGAGAGAGATTGGACATTGAATCAAGAGAGTGAGAGATTGGACATTGAATCAAGAAAGAGAGATTGGACATTGAATCAAGAGAGAGAGAGATTGGACATTGAATCAAGAGAGAGAGATTGGACATTGAATCAAGAGAGAGAGATTGGACATTGTATCAGGAGAGAGAGATTGGACAATGAAGAATCAAGAGAGAGAGAGAGAGATTTGACATTGAATCAAGAGAGAGAGAGATTGGACATTGAATCAAGAGATAGAGAGATTGGACATTGAATCAAGAGAAAGAGATTGGACATTGAATCAAGAGAGAGAGACTGGGCATTGAATCAAGAGAGAGAGAGAGAGAGAGAGAGATTGGACATTGAATCAAGAGAGAGAGAGAGAGAGAGAGACATTGGACATTGAATCAAGAGAGAGTGAGAGAGAGAGATTGAACATTGAATCAAGAGATAGAGAGATTGGACATTGAATCAAGAGAGAGAGAGAGAGATAGGGGGATTGGACATTGAATCAAGAGAGAAAGAGATTGGACATTGAATCACGAGATAGAGAGATTGGACATTGAATCAAGAGAGAGAGATTGCGCATTGAATCAATCAAGAGAGAGAGATTGGACATTGAATCAAGAGAAAGAGAGAGAGATTGGACATTGAATCAAGCGAGAGAGAGATTGGACATTGAATCAAAAGATAGATAGAGAGAGAGAGAGAGAGAGAGATTGGACATTGAATCAAGAGAGAAAGAGAGAGAGAGATTGGACATTGAAACAGGAGAGAGAGAGACTGGACATTGAATCACGAGAGAGAGAGAGAGAGAGATTGGACATTGAATCAAAAGAGAGAGAGATTGGACATTGAATCAAGAGAGAGAGAGAAAGAGATTGGACATTGAATCAAGAGAGAAAGAGAGATTGGACATTGAATCAAGAGAGAGAGAGATTGGACATTGAATCAAGAGAGAGAGAGAGAGAGATTGGACATTGAATCAAGAGAGAGAGAAAAAGATTGGACTGTGAATCGAGAGAGAGAGATTGGACATTGAATCAAGAGAGAGATTGGACATTGCTTCAAGAGAGAGATTGGACATTGAATAAAGAGAGAGAGAGAGAGAGAGAGAGAGAGAGAGATAGAGAGATTGGACATTGAATAAGAGATATGGTAGAGTGTTGAGTAACAGACATGGTAGAATATTGAATTGCAGACATGGTGGAGTAGTGAATAACAGACATGGGAGAATAGAGAATAACAGACATGGGAGAATAGAGAATAACAGACATGGTAGAGTAATGAATAACAGATATGGTAGAGTAGTGAATAACAGACATGGGAGAATAGAGAATAACAGACATGGTAGAGTAGTGAATAACAGACATGGGAGAATAGAGAATAACAGACATGGTAGAGTAGTGAATAACAGACATGGGAGAATAGAGAATAACAGACATGGTAGAGTAGTGAATAACAGACATGGGAGAATAGAGAATAACAGACGTGGTAGAGTAGTGAATAACAGACATGGGAGAATAGAGAATAACAGACATGGTAGAGTAGTGAATAACAGACATGGGAGAATAGAGAATAACAGACATGGTAGAGTAGTGAATAACAGACATGGGAGAATAGAGAATAACAGACATGGGAGAATAGAGAATAACAGACATGGTAGAGTAGTGAATAACAGACATGGGAGAATAGAAAATAACAGACATGGAGAATAGAGAATAACAGACATGGTAGAGTAGTGAATAACAGACATGGTAGAGTAGTGAATAACAGACATGGGAGAATAGAGAATAACAGACATGGGAGAATAGAGAATAACAGACATGGTAGAGTAGTGAATAAGAGGTATGGCAAGGGAGGGAATAACGGATACAGTGATCAGTTCGATTTCAGTGAAAGTGTCATTAAGCAACAAAAATATTGAAGGTGTTGCAACCCTCACAAACAAGGAAATCATCATTTCAGTAGCACGCCCATCTTGAGCTGTTATTACTGTTTGACAGGGCTTTCTCATCGAGCCAATGATACGTTGAATGCGACGATGTGGCACGTTATTTAATTCTTCTTTCAACGCCTGGACCAGCTGATGGTGATTTTCAGAAGACATGCGTCTTATTCGCAACCTACGATCCAGTTCGTCCCATATCTGCTCAACGGGAGACAGGTCTGGGGAAACACCTGGCCATGGTAAGACGATCTGATGTTGTTGAAAGTGATCCCTGACCACACGAGCCACATGTGGACGAGTGTTGTCTTGCTGCAGTAGACCTCAAGCCTGGTCCATTTTCATGAAAGAAAAAGGCCTGTTCATGGTGTGTTATGATGTCATCTCTGTAGCGTAAACCCATCATGTTGCTATTGATGTCGACGAGATTCGTTCTGGCTGTACATGAAATTCCACGGCAGGCCATCACAGTGTCTCCTCTCATCCTGCCTCGCTGTAAAACACAATCATTAAACGTTCTCCTTGCTTGTACACCACACCACGGCCATCACATGATGTCGGAGCCATGTCATGTGCTGCCTGGCCCAAGCCAAGTGGTCGTGCCTATAGTAAGGTGTCAGCACTGGTCTAACTGCAGGTTAATGAGGAAAGAGACGGATCTCTCTGAGCCTGTTCCAGAATGTCATGCCTGCCACTCGTCTTAAACCTGCCTGGCAGTCCCTGTTACCTCAGAAAACCTGTCGCAAAAGTGCATGAGGTGAATGTAGTTAGCAAGTGCTCGCTGGTGGTTGGGTCTATCTTAGCATTGTGAAAAAAAAAAACCAGACGTTTCTGCTAGAATTGTATGGCTCTTTCTTTCAGCGATCACGTTTTCAGATGTGATTAGAGCTGTATGCTTATTGAGTTATTGAGTTATTTGCGGGTCCTCATCATTGCACTCCGAACATGTCCATAGGTGCTCAGATCCCCTCCTCACAATTCCCTCAGTGTCCAGCGACTGACGACTCCAGTTCTATGTTGGTTGATAAGTCTTCTTACACGGCCACCAAGTTTCTCATTTCTGGCTGTGCCCATCTTAACTCCCATTTCCATCATCCGAAGAAGTGACGTTGATCTGTGTTTGTCGAAGTCCTGTGCTCTTCCCACATCTCGGAGGGCATTGATGATGTCCGCCCGATCCATCGGTTGCCCGTCCTCAACGACAGCGCAGCTAGCCAACCTGTCCGCTCTCTCATTTCCCCGTACTCCCGCATGTCCAGGGACATAGACAAAGGTGACCTTACGTATTTTGGATTTCTGCAACGACTCTACCCATTGCATGCTTACAGAGCCCGCCTCCACTTTTTTTATCATGCTCATCGAATCACTCAGTATACATGCGTGGATGTAGTCTTGTGACTCTAACCATTTGAATGCCTTGGTCACTGCCATCACCTCCATTGTCATGCTACTCGTGGTCATGGCGTACTTTACTTTTAAGCTGTAAGGAAGGTAAGCTGTATGCTTACCTTCCTGCACTCAGTTCTTCCCAAAGAGTCATCTCTCTTCAATTGTGGTTATCTCTCCTTGAATTTCCTGATTTCACTAAAACTGCACGGACCAATAAACAACCCCCACACACACAACTACGTGACGACTTTTGTTCTGGTTAGTAAAAAAACACGTATTCAGTGGCCTATATAATGAAGCGCACTTATTTTTTTTCCCGTGAGAATACATATATTTATATGGATATGCATATATTAATTCAATGCCAAATCTACCTTCTGATACAATGTCCAATCTCTCTCTGATAATGTCATAATCAACCATTTTAAATTGTTGTTTTTTATTTGTTGTCTCGTTTGTCGCTTATCATGCGGGTCCCTCTCGCATGCATGAACCGATAGTCATTAGCCCGTATCTGGCTACTGTTGTGTTCAGTGAACAAGAGCTGATCGATGTAGTGTTTCGTCTCGTCTTCATGGTCTGTGGAATCACGCTACATATCTTAGCCAAGTCGGTAGAGATCGATGAGGGACGGCGTACGAGATCGGAAAACAGGTGTCTCGTGTGCACTGTTCGCACGTTAAACACATTTTTGTAGTTAAAAGTCGAAAATAGTAAAAAGTAAAGTACCCCGTCACGCCAAGTGGCGTATAGGGAATATGGTGTTAGTGACTATAAATTTTACAGACCTTCGGTACTTGATTTTTGGTGTTATGTGGTCGGTAATACGTCCGTGCCTCTTTACTTTCCCAGAAAAAAATCCGGTACCCATGAAAGTCTGGGTGAACCGGAGGCCGTCGGTTGAGATCAAACCCTACCTCTTGTCCTTTGTAGTCCAGTTCACTAACCACTGAGCTATCGCGGCTCCCAAAAGTCGAAAATAGTAGTCCAAAATGACAACTGTTCGGGTATAATTGTTAAGCAGCTTACAATCGGTTCATACCGAAGACGTACAGGCTGGCCGAAAAGCACAAACCGCGGTTTGTACTAGCGATACAACTCATCTGCGCACAACTAACGGCTGAACTCTGAAGAAGAAAATCTAATGAACTTTTGAAGAGAAGCATGCAAAGCGTCCAAAGTGATCGCAAATTCAGTAATTGTTATATCTTAAAGTAATTGTAATGTGTTTCAACAGTTGAAATAGCTAGTAATTGTAGCAATGCGGAGAAGTAGTTGCAGTTGATTAATAGTAGATTAAAATGAAAGAAATACTCCTATAACAGTCACGATAACATTAATCTTCTTTCTTTCTCTTGTCCATCTGCTGCTGCGCCGCATGAGAAAGGATGAATGTGTACTATCATCTGGTGTTTGTGGATGGTGGAGATAAGTACACATATACAATATACAAAATATGAAATACTATGCGGGGCCGCGAGAGGAGCTGCAGAGAACATATACAATAAACATAAAACAGTATGTGGCGGCTAAACAATACAAGACAAAACAAGATAAGACAAAAGACAACGTTTCGGCAAAAACCTTCGAAATTTATGTCAAGGTGTTTTATGTGATGTATGTGAAAGTGTTTTATGTGATGTATATGAAGGTGTTTTATGTGATGTATATGAAGGTGTTTTATGTGATTTATGTGAATGTGTTTTATGTAATGTATATGAAGGTGTTTTATGTGATGTATGTGAATGTGTTTTATGTAATGTATGTGAATGTGTTTTATATGATTTATGTGATGGTGTTTTATGTGATATATATGAAGGTATTTTATGTGATGTATGTGAATGTGTTTTATGCGATGTATGTGAAGGTGTTTTATGTATGTAAATGTGTTTTATGTGATTTATGTGAAGGTGTTTTATGTGATCTATGTGAAGGTGTTTTATGTGAAAGTGTTTTTTATGTGATTCATGTGAAGGTGTTTTATATGGTGTATGTGATGTATTTTGCCTAAACGTTGTAGCTTGTCTTGTCTTTTTATTAGTGTCAGCTGCACCATACCAATTTATATGTATTGTATATGTTTGTAGATGTTGTATTGTTTGCTCTTTTGGTCGCTTCCCTGTTAGGTGTAGTGTCGTTCTTGGGCGTATCTGGACGCTGTTAAGGTAAAAATGTTTTGGTTCTTGCATGTGTCTTTTATTTCGACTATCTGTCTGTTCTTGCCTGTTTGCGCCATTCCGCTCTGTTTCTTGCTTTGATGGTGCAGGTTGCCATAGGCTGAATTGTCCATCTTTTGACGTTACTTAGTCTTGGTCTACCTCTAGTTCCTTTACCTTGTATTTTCCCTTCAAAGATTTCTTTTAGTAGGCTGTTGTGTCTTTTAACATGCAACAAAAAATATCATTTGTCTTGTTTGAATTGTATTTAGTAGTTCTCTTTTTATTTTTAGTTGTTTTAAGACTTCATAGTTTGTTTTCTTTTCTTTCCACCCAATTCTACATATTCTTCTATTCATCCACATTTCAAAGACTTCAATTTTCTGTTCTGTTTTCTTGTCTAATGTCCATGTTTCTGTACCATACACAAATATTGACAAGATATAAAATGTTGCTATTCTTAGTTTTAGCCCTGGTGTTATTTATTTTGATATTAGAATATTTTTCACGGCAATAATATTACTTTTTTGCCATTCCTATTCTTCTGTTTATTTAATTTTTACATTTTCCATCACTGGTTATAGTATGTCCAAGTACGTCTTTTATAATTGTTTATAACATGAAATAGTACAATTTGAAATAGTACAATTTGAAATAGTACAATTTGAAATAGTACAATTTGAAATAGTACAATTTGAAATAACGTAAAATAGTAAGAGAAGAAGAATATACAACAATAATGCATTTTTTCTCGGTGATAGATTAAACAAACAAACACAAATAAACAAACAAACAAACAAACAAATGCACAAACAAACAAACAAATACACAAACAGGCGCGTACTTACAATATCCCGAAGCTTGTCAATCTCTACCTGCAGACGAAACTGTCTCCTGTCCGTGTGCTCTAGAAGATCCGTGAGGTGCCTGTTGTCATCCAAAGCTTTGTTCCTTTTATCTTCAACAATATCCAACTCATCGTGAAGCCGTACAGACACTTCCTTGGCAATACGAAGTTCTTCTTCCAGTACCCGGATGTGATTTTTGGCGTCCTTTGAATCGAACTGATCTTGCAGCATTCGTAGTTTTTCTTCGTAATGAATTCTGTCTTCTTCAATTTGGTCGTTAAGTCTTTCAGCTTTTCGGAGTTTAAACTGCAAAATTCGACAATTTTTTGCAGTAATCTCCAGCTCTTTCTGAAGTTCTCGAAATTCTTCATGCTCACTCTCTCTAAAGTGATCGTACATTTCATCCATCTCATGCTTCATCTCCATAATCTGTCCTTGAAGCTCTTTGTTGACACTCTTAACATCCTCCAATTCTTTCTCTGCTGCCTCGAGATCTTCTTCAAGATCTACATTTTCAGAATTCCTGCCCCTACATTCTTGGTTCAACTTCACACTTGCTTCCTGCATATGGAACTTGTCAATCAAGGATTGGTTATCTTTCTCCAAACGTGAGCACTGGCTTTCCATTGTAGATAGATGAGTTCGAAGCTCGTTAAGCATCTGCTCCGCATCTTTCCTCTGGTTTTGTATTGAAGACGTTTTTAGTTGATCTCTTTCCTCTTCCAGAGCTCGCATGTGTTCTTCCATTTTTGAAAGCTGCTCCGACAAAGCTGTCAGTTTTTCTTCTTTTCCTTTCAGCTCTTCCTGCAACTTTACCGTGTCATTAGCGTCAGTTAGAGAACTCTTCTTTGGGTCACCTTCTTTCAATTTGTCTTTATTTTCTATTTTTATTTTGTCTTTAGAATCGACTTTCGCTTTATCATGAGTTTCCACTTTCGCTTTGAGTTTTAAATCGTCTTTGCTTTTGTTATTGAACTCCACCTTTATTAAATCTTTAGTTTCGAATTTCGTTTTATCTTTGGATTCGACCTTTGCTCTATCCTGAGTTTCAGCTTTTGTTTTGCCTTTGGATTCATCTTTATTCTTTTCACTGGCTTCTACTTTCGCTTTTTCCTTTGAATCGAATTTACTTTTGTTCTTGGATTCTTCTTTCGTAATGACTTTGGAATCTTCTTTCGTTTTATCTTTGGATTCTAACTTGGTGGTACTCCTAGACTCTTCCTTTGTTTTGTCTTTTAATTCCAATTTTGTATTACTCTTTGCTTCCTCCTTTGTTTTGTCTTTTAATTCCAATTTTGTATTACTCTTTGCTTCCTCCTTTGTTTTGTCTTTTAATTCCAATTTTGTATTACTCTTTGCTTCCTCCTTTGTTTTGTCTTTTAATTCCAATTTTGTATTACTCTTTGCTTCCTCCTTTGTTTTGTCTTTTAATTCCAATTTTGTATTACTCTTTGGTTCATCCTTTGTTTTGTCTTTTAATTCCAATTTTGTATTACTCTTTGCGTCCTCCTTTGTTTTGTCTTTTAATTCCAATTTTGTATTACTCTTTGCTTCTTCCTTTGTTTTGTCTTTTAATTCCAATTTACTATTATTATTCTTCACGTCTTCTTTCGTCCTATCCTTGGATTCTAATTTAGTTGCAACTTTTGCTTCTTCTTTCGTTCTATCCTTGGATTCTAATTTAGTTGCAACTTTTGCTTCTTCTTTCGTTCTATCTTTGGATTCTAATTTAATTGCAACTTTTGCTTCTTCTTTCGTTCTATCTTTGGATTCTAATTTAGTTGTAACTTTCGCTTCTTCTTTCGTTTTATCCCTTTCTTCTTTTGCTTTAAGCGTGTGAGAAGAGAAACCCAAAGGAGATTTTACTGGTGAGAGCACAGTTTGTTTGTCACCTACTTTGTCTGTTTTCTTTTCTAGGTTTTTGAACTTTTCTAGAGAATTCGGAGAAGATTTAGATTCTTTGCTGACGTCAAGTTTCATCAAGTTTTTCTGGTTTTTATTGTCTGGTGATTTAGGGGAGAGTTTGGAATCTGCGGATGCTGATGTTGAAGCTGATGCTGATGTTGAAGCTGATGCTGATGTTGATGTGTTTTTAGAAGGCGATGAACAAGATGATGGTTGCTTACCACCAGCTGCAGAAGAAGATGAAGAGACTGTTGTGTCGATTTTTTTCTCACTTGAAACTGCTTCTGGCTTTTGCTTTTCACGATCTTTAGAATTTGTAATCTTTTCTGAATCTGTTTTTGGTGAATCAGCCACTGGGCTATTTTCTTTCTTTGCGCTACCCCTGGTTTTGTTTAATTTAATGTTCTCTGCTGTGTTTTCTGTTGACTTATTGTCTGTGGTCTTCCCTGGACTCTTACCCAAAAGTCCATTTTTAGCCGCGTTGGCTGTTTCCTGATTATCATAACTCCGCCCATGTCGCGCGACATTGGCTCCCGTTTTGACATCATTAACATGAGCTTCTTGGATTAGATCCGGACTTTTGCTCTTAGTGAAGGTTTTCGCGATCGGTTCTTCCTCGGGTTGTTTCCCCTTCATCTCGTTAACTTTACCAAACGTGGATTTCAAATTTTGGCTCCCCTGTCCTTTACTCCAGATGGAGTTGTTAAACTTTTAGATAAACTTGTCTTTAAACATTCGTTGCCTTTTGTTATGTTTTCCTCCTTCAGCTTTGAAGTTTGCGTCTTTTCCTCTGACTCTGGTGATAACTTTGTCGGTTTGGCCATCTCCTTGGGTCCATTAACAGTGTCTTTAATAAGTGTGGCAGGTCTAGAGCGACTCGTTGTCGAAATTTTCGTTTCCGGATTTTCATTCTTCGTCGAAAGTGTCAAAGCCTTATTTTCTTTCTGACAGTCATTGCGGGATTTTTCATCTTTGGTGGGTTTATTACTTTCGTTTATTTTTCCAACAGTTGATTTTGACATTTTGGAATTCCATTTGCTAGTGTGTGTTCTTCAGTTCGGGACGGTTTCGGTTCTGTTTTGTTCGGTATTGTTTTTGGTTTATCTACTGTTTTTTCTAACTGAGGCTTAATCGAGGGCTTTGGGTCAGACGAGTCATCAGCAGGTTTGCTGTTAGTAGCCAGAATGTTTGAGTTGCCAGGTCGAATATCCGGTGGCTTGATGGATTTGTCTTTTGATACGGTGGAAGTTTTTGATTCGAATTTTGATGCGAAGTTTTTTGCTTTTGAAGCTGAAGGTTTCTGACCGTCTGGTGAAGAGGATTTATCAGAAACTGTAGATGTTGGTGAGTTTGTGCTGACTGTAGGGGAAGTTGCTGTTGGAGATGATGTTGTGGACTTGGACAATTTGGACGATGTAGCAGTTAACGATGATGTCGATGTTGGTGTACTTGTAGATAAGGCTGGTAGTTTTCCTTTCTGAGTCTTCAATATGGCGTTAGCTGGTGGTTTTTCAGCTTTGCCGTTTTCACATGCTAAATCTTTTGTTGGCGATTTCACATCGTTCTTTCTGTGATCTTTAGCAAATCCGATTTTATCTTTCATGTCTTTTAGAGGCGATTTTTCCTTCACAGCTTTTGCATCTCTGACGTCATTTGTTTTAGCATTCTTTCCTTCAACTGACGAAACAATTCTATTTTTAGATAAGTCAGACTTTGTCCCCAACGATTCGGAAGATGCCTTAGCTGAAACTTTAGCTGCTGCTTTTTCCTTAGCGAATAGTTGTCCTTCTTGAGCCAGAAGTTGCTCAGAATGTTCCTGCAGAGAATGAAAACAGTTTTTGCAGAGAGATTTCCTCCACGTTTGGCTTTCGAATACCGAACACACATGCCTGGTAGTGTTTTCTTCGGAGTCCGTCATGATTGAAATTAATAAAGTTACAATGAAATTCTTCAAAAATCTGGCAAGAAGTGTTTGTCCAAAGGGAAATAATAAATGTTTCAGCGATGATAAATAAGAGAAATTAGTTCCAGCCACTGGTCACTGTTTTGGTGATTTATCCTCTCAATGGAGAGTAAGAATTTGATAATAAATATGTCATGTCTCTGTGGAAGAAAAGAACGAGAAGTTATTGAAACAATATTTCTATCGTACGTCACAGATAGTAAATTCTTAGTTTTATTTTATTGATTAATTTCTTTCTTCTTTTTCTCCCTTTTTTCATTTTCGTGTTTCTCATACTCCTTCCTTATCATTTCTTCCTCTTTTGTCCTGTCTTTTCCTATTGATCACTTCTTTATTTCTTACTTTCTTTCTCCACCACCTTCCATTTATTCCCCTTTATTTTCTATATCATTCCTTTCTTCCTTTCTTTCTTCCTTCCTTCCTTATTTTTTTCTTTCGTTTCTTCCATATTTTTTCTTTCGTTCCTTTATTCCCCTCCATTTCTTATTCGTTCGTTTCACAAACACTATTTCCTTTTCTCCTTCGACCTCTACTTCTTTCGAAGGTACCCCCCCCCCCAACCCCTCTTCACCTACCGCCTCTCCATACCCCAGCTATTACAAAACAAATGACAACATCTTCTTTCACTTTGAGAACTGTCAACCCAGGCCTGTAGTAACCAAACATCCATATTTAACTCAGCAACCAAACATCCATATATAACTCAACAACCACACATCCATATATAACTCTACAACCACACATCCATATTCACCTCTACAACCACACATCCATATTTAATTCAACAACCACACATCCATATTTAACTCAACAACCACACATCCATATTTAACTCTACAACCACACATCCATATTTAATTCAACAACCACACATCCATATTTAATTCAACAACCACACAAAATCTACCAGGTCTTAGGTCAAGTCACTATGCTCATTGCAATGAGTATTTTGTGCACGAAATTGGCACAGCTGTTGACATCATCAATTACACAGTATTTTTTAAATATTGCTAATTTTGTTAATAGGACATTTCATTAAAAAAAACACATCAATTTTTTCCAGGGCTGTCCTATTGAAACAGCTGGTGAGCTTGTGTAAATGGAGGTCAAACGGTGAAGTGCCAAAACGTGGCTGAAAAAATAACACTCGTTCAAGTTCCATCACTCTACGCGTGAGCTTATCACTGGGGAAAGTAGGAAAAAGATGTAGGTGAGTTATCCCTTATTGGAAATAGATGCTGATCTCGTTTATGGAACAGGTAAATAATTGCAATGCTGCGGTAAAGCTGGTAGCGAGGAGCCAGTAGTGGGGTGTGATAAACACTCCAAGGTATGGTGACAGCTTTGTACGGAAGGAACACAACACAATACTGACGTTTCGGCCTGTGGCCTTTCTTCAGAATACAGGGACAACGACAACAAACGGTGAAGCACAATTATCTATAACTACATGTTGAATGATCAGGTGAATGGAGAGGTGGAAAGAAAAGAGGAAAGTAAAAAAAGTATTACTATCCTCTTTTCTGTCCACCTCTCCATTCACTTGATAATCCAACATGTAGTTGGCTCCTTGATCTCGTTTAGCTTTAGTTAGGAGAACTGACTTTGATGTACCCAGGGCAGCCCTAAAGGTACCTCTGACGATTATATTGAAATGAATATATGGTAATAGTTACAGTAGTTCACTGGTTATGAAATGATAAAATATGAGAAGTATTCGTCATGAATGGTTGAGGCTGTGATTGTCGATTTGACTTCTGCATATCAAAAACACAATCTCACAAACATCAAAGAAGAAAATCGATTCATTCGAAACAAAATGATACAGAAAATTATTAAAATACATTGGTATATGAAAAAGAGCAATAAAGACATGGTAAAAGATTTAAATATTAAAAAGAGCTGGCTTATAAACACCAGTCTACAGATGAAAAAATTAAAATAATATATACGTCAAAAAACACAGCAGGCTGGAAAGAACAATAACGAAAGGCATGGTTCATGGATGAGGAATAAGGGGTAGACTAAAAAATTGGTGATGTGAAGACATCAAGGAGATCTTGAACATGACAACAGAAGAAGCGGGAGATTTTGCTACATGACATTAGAAGAAGCGGGAGATTTTGGTACATGACATTAGAAGAAGCGGGAGATTTTGGTACATGGCATTAGAAGAGGCGGGAGATTTTGCTACATGACATTAGAAGAAGCGGAAGATTTTGCTACATGACGTTAGAAGAAGCGGGAGATTTTACTAGATGACATTAGAAGAAGCAGGAGATTTTACTAGATGCCATTAGAAGAAGCGGGAGATTTTACTAGATGCCATTAGAAGAAGCAGGAAATTTTGCTAGATGCCATTAGAAGAAGCAGGAGATTTTACTAGATGCCATTAGAAGAAGCGGGAGATTTTACTAGATGCCATTAGAAGAAGCAGGAAATTTTGCTAGATGCCATTAGAAGAAGCAGGAGATTTTGCTAGATGCCATTAGAAGAAGCAGGAGATTTTGCTAGATGCCATTAGAAGAAGCAGGAGATTTTGCTAGATGCCATTAGAAGAAGCAGGAGATTTTGCTAGATGCCATTAGAAGAAGCAGGAGATTTTGCTAGATGCCATTAGAAGAAGCAGGAGATTTTGCTAGATGCCATTAGAAGAAGCAGGAGATTTTGCTAGATGCCATTAGAAGAAGCAGGAAATTTTGCTAGATGCCATTAGAAGAAGCAGGAGATTTTGCTAGATGCCATTAGAAGAAGCAGGAGATTTTGCTAGATGCCATTAGAAGAAGCAGGAGATTTTGCTAGATGCCATTAGAAGAAGCAGGAGATTTTGCTAGATGCCATTAGAAGAAGCAGGAGATTTTGCTAGATGCCATTAGAAGAAGCAGGAGATTTTGCTAGATGCCATTAGAAGAAGCAGGAAATTTTGCTAGATGACATTAGAAGAAGCAGGAGATTTTGCTAGATGCCATTAGAAGAAGCAGGAGATTTTGCTAGATGACATTAGAAGAAGCAGGAGATTTTGCTAGATGACATTAGAAGAAGCGGGAGATTTTGCTAGATGACATTAGAAGAAGCGGGAGATTTTGCTAGATGACATTAGAAGAAGCGGGAGACTTTGCTATATGACATTAGAAGAAGCGGCAGATTTTGCTAGATGACATTAGAAGAAGCGGGAG
Organism: Megaustenia siamemsis; assembly: GCA_032433765.1. Taxonomy (NCBI): domain Eukaryota; kingdom Metazoa; phylum Mollusca; class Gastropoda; order Stylommatophora; family Ariophantidae; genus Megaustenia; species Megaustenia siamemsis. The sequence continues at coordinate 52,476,536 of JAVIAB010000041.1, read as the reverse complement.
ATTTTGCTATATGACATTAGAAGAAGCGGCAGATTTTGCTAGATGACATTAGAAGAAGCGGAAGATTTTGCTAGGTGAAATTAGAAGAAGCGGGAGATTTTGCTAGATGACATTAGAAGAAGCGGGAGATTTTTCTACATGACAACAGAAGAAGCGGGAGATTTTGCTACATGACAATAGAAGAAGCGGGAGATTTTGCTAGAGACAGATTCTTACAGACAAACTGTGGGGAGTGCAACATTCTGCAAAGAACATGCGACCAAATGATGACGATGGTACTAGTGACAAGAAAATCCACACTAGTCCCTAGAAGGTCTTATCTTCAATAGATTATATACGTTCATGTCAAAATCCGCCCATTTTAAACCTGGTATATCATAAACAGAACACAGCCAACTATAGAGAAGGTCAGAGGACAGCATAGGGAAACCCAGGTAAACCTCATCTTGCATCTTTTCTGGTTGTTTTCCCCTATCTCTTCGTTCTTCAATTGCCCTAGTTGTTACAATATATTCCAACTATTCTCTCCTCATTGCATGGCAAAAAATGATGATCGTTCATTTCTAATATTGGATATTAGCTCTCTTTTTCTTTGGCCTATTTCAGAACGTTTTCATTACTCTTCTTAGCTGTCCATGGTATTCTCAATATTCTTCTATAGAAGGTTGAAATCAATCTAACCACAACCGCCCCTGCTCGCGAAGCTGAAAACTAAGATAATTTTCCGCGGTAAAGGTAAAGGTAAAGGTAAAAGCTAAAGGTAAAGGTAAAGGTAAAAGCTAAAGGTTACGGTAAAGGTAAAAGCTAAAGGTAAAGGTAAAGGTAAAAGCTAAAGGTAAAGGTAAAGGTAAAGGTAAAGGTAAAAGCTAAAGGTTACGGTAAAGGTAAAAGCTAAAGGTAAAGGTAAAGGTAAAAGCTAAAGGTAAAGGTAAAGGTAAAAGCTAAAGGTGACGGTAAAGGTAAAGGTAAAGGTAAAAGCTAAAGGTAAAGGTAAAGGTAAAGGTAAAAGCTAAAGGTGAAGGTAAAGGTAAAGGTAAAAGCTAAAGGTGAAGGTGAAGGTAAAGGTAAAGGTAAAAGCTAAAGCTAAAGATAAAGGTATAGGTAAAAGCTAAAGGTGAAGGTAAAGGTAAAGGTAAAAGCTAAAGGTGAAGGTAAAGGTAAAGGTAAAAGCTAAAGGTAAAGGTAAAGATAAAAGCTAAAGGTGAAGGTAAAGGTAAAGGTAAAAGCTAAAGGTGACGGTAAAGGTAAAGGTAAAAGCTAAAGGTGACGGTAAAGGTAAAGGTAAAAGCTAAAGGTGACGGTAAAGGTAAAGGTAAAAGCTAAAGGTAAAGGTAAAGTACGAGACTTGAATCGGCGTCTTAGCACGCGAGTTTCCACCCATATGTGCTCGGCCCCCTATCCAGAAATGTTCGGAGACTTCTGGATAGTGTCGCTTCAACCATCGAAACTCACGATGCGAGGAGGCATTCCTCACCTTCCCAGAGTAATACCCTGGTATCCATTTCTACCATCGGCTGGGTCGACCACGGGGGATATTTTTATTCCAACCACGAGTACAACTCACAAACTTCTTCCAGCGGGAATCGAACACAGGTTGTCCGAACGCGGTAGCCCAGTCGGGTGGTGTTCCCAACCGAGGTCTCCAAATTATTGTCCGCGGTATCCTTTTCTATGCTCTGCCTTCCTATATCAGTATATGGACTGATAATCCGACATAATATCTCACCTCATCATCAAGTACCGGGCCTGCTGGCGTAGGTGATCATGTCTCTCCAGAACTTTCGATCTCCAGTCATTTATCATTTCTGTTGTTGACCTTCTGCCAAGCTATTCTCCTAAGCTGTCTGGTATCTTTTCTCTTTGCTTCCCTCTATGTCTTCGTCCCTCAATCTTCACAGATGTTACAATATATTCCAGTTGTTCTCTTCTCATTACATAGCCAAAAAATGATGATTGTTTCTTCCTAATATTGGAAATTAGCTCTCTTTTTGCTTTGGCCTCTTTCAGAATGGTTGTATTACTCTTCTTAGCTGTCCATGGTATATCTCACCTATTGAACGTAAAAAACAAAAACAAAGTTACGCTTGCAGATAAAAGAAACATACAATGGTATTGAGCAGCTAGACTAACAGAAAGACAAGATAAACTACAGCGTTTCCACAAAAGCCTTCATCGGGTACAACAAACACACTATTCACATTAAACACAAAAATCCAAGCCAGAAGACACAACATTACATCTCTAAAAAAACGGAGAGAGATGACGAGGAAAAAAATAGTAAGTAACGGTAGTATATAAAAATAAATGATAAGCACAAATATCAAATATAAAAAAATATTAAATATTATACGGGGTCACTAGTAAAAATAATAAGAAAACAGTAAAGTACCCTTGTCACGCGAAGTGGTGTATAGGGAATATGGTGTTAGTGACCATAGATTTTACAGACCTTCAGCACATGATTTTTGGGGTAATATGGTCAGTATTACGCACGTACCGTAATAAGTCTAGTGGCAAACGACAACTCATAAACAGCAGATATAGACTCAAGTTGCAATAAATGTTATTCAAATCATAGGACAGCAATCACCACTATTGTCCAATAAGAAAATAACTCTAAAAATGTATTTATTTTTTATAGTTTATTAATGTTGTGGCGATTTATGATTATACAAAGAAGTTACGACGGTGGTTTTCTGTTGCCTTCCGTCGGTTTGTTTACGGTTGGCTCCCCTAGCCTTTGACTAAAAAGTCTCACCCACAAGGCAGTGGGTTGTTTTATTTCGGGGTACCCTCCCTTAGCCTTTTACTCTCCCGAGCTTACCTGCAAGGCAGCAGTGCAGCCACAGGTTGTACTGTTTACTGCCTTCAGTAGCAGGTAAAAATTACCCAACCTGACTACGACCTATTTTTTTTTTTTTGGTTATAGTTTATTAACAGCTTCAGAGAATGGCTTGGCAGAAGGTCAACAACAGAAATAATAAATAGCTGCTGAGATTGAAGGTTGTGGAGAGACATGATCACCTACGCCAGTAGGCCCGGTACTTAATGATGATAGTTTATTACAGACGAAACGGACACTATGCAATACAATCTTCATCCCAACGTTGTGCTACCAATGCCAGTCCTGGATCCTAGATGCAAGGACAATAAGAAAAATAACCCCTGCCAAGTTTCACTTCATGCTGCATAGACTAATCAATTAACTTACCGGTCTCTCTTCTCATCATTATAAGTTACAAACCACTTTGTTCTCATGTCAATATTTATACTTTCACTCCGTTCTGCATTATCTGCTGAGACGAACGATAATTGTGTGTGTGTTTTTTTTTTTTGGGGGGGAGTGGGGAAGGGGGAGGAGTGTAAATTATTATTTATTTTAATTACGTTCAGTTATATTTCCCTACAAATACCGGTTGTGTGTTCTATATCACGTGCATGATTCGACTAAGGTCATGTTGAAAAAGAAGGGGTTCAGTTTAGAATCAGGCATAGACATAGTTTAGTTTAGTTTAGTTTAGTTTAGTTTAGTTTAGTTTAGTTTAGTTTAGTTTAGTTCAGTTCAGTTTAGTTCAGTTCAATTAAGTTCAGTTTAGTTTAGTTTAGTTTAGTTTAGTTTAGTTTAGTTTAGTTTAGTTTAGTTTAGTTTAGTTTAGTTTAGTCGGCAGATAATCTTCATTGCTCAACAGAGATAAGCACACTCCACGACTCGGCATGAAGTACGCCCGCCACACACTAGCGAACTCACAGAAGATGACATTAGCTCTGCTGCACGACCTCAATAACATCGACGAAGACCTTGACTCCAACAAACTCCTTATTCGTCTCTTACGACATGCATAGCAGATGCAACAGTGGCTACATTCTTGTCTTATATGACAGTGGTCAGGTCACGTTAGTCACACGCTAGAGGCAGTAAGTCAGTGAGGCTTGCGTGCTCACTGTGAAGGAACGAAGACTTAAATAGCACAGCTAGAAAGAACTCGTTCACCCCATTCACAGAAAACGGGAAAATTGCAATATACCAGGTCTCTGTCAGCTAAACTGTACATATATTAGATTACTACTTTTTAGAAGGACTTCCGGTTAATAAGGCGGATATCCGGCAGGAACAATTGAGGATCTGTCTGAAAAGTGCTCCTTGTTGCAGTTTCCTCATATAACAATTCCGGCTTGCTGCAGTTTCCTCATATACCAAGTCCGGCTTGCTGCAGTTTCCTCATATACCAAGTCCGGCTTGCTGCCGGAGCTACTGAGTTAAGTGCTCTGTGCACACAGTGAGCTGTGTTTTTCATTCGGATTGTGTTAGATATTCCGATTGCTTACGATGAATGATGATATCGTATGACGAAGGACAGTTCAGCTGCGTTATCTTTCGGTGGCCAAATGTTTTTTTTGGCGTGTGCTGTATCTGCTATGATGGGGACTGCAGATACATTTCCTTGTTCTTACAATGAGATGAGTATTAATTCGGATGATCCCACAAGCACGGGCGGTTGAGCAATTATGGATTTTAATTTGTTTGCAGTGATACCGGGGCCTTCGACTAACTATAACCATAACCATAACCATAACCATAACCATAACCATAACCATAACCATAACCATAACCATACTACTTTTCAGTTACACGGTAAACATTTATTACAAGAGCCAGCAAAGTCCTACAAATTTACTGAAACGGGTACCGGGCGGTTTCGAATGAAAATAAGCCACTGGTGTAGCAACATAAGTAAAGACTAAAGTACCCCCGTCACGCCAATTGGCGTATAGGGAATATGGTGTTAGTGATCATAAATTTTACAGACCTTCGGCACATGATTTTTCAGGTAATGTGGTCAGTACAACGACTGTACCGCTTTACTTTCCCAGAAAAAAAATTCGGTACCCATTAAAGGCTGGGTGAACCGGAAGCCATCGGTTTGGGACCGAACCCTACCTCTTGTCCTTTGTAGTCCAGTTCACTAACCACTGAGCTATCGCGGCTCCCTGGTATAGCAATATAACGGCCTTTTAAATGTTGGTTAAATTAGAGGCAGTAGTTGAAGATCGCTCCTGTGTGTTACCGGGGCCTCATTATGAGGGAAGTAAAGAATAGTGACACTGTGACCTTCCAGGCATGTCGTAAGAGGCGACTAAGGAGGTTGATCTTTGGCTTGAGAAGCTGTCATTATAAAAAGTATTGTTATGGAAACAGAGTCATAGATTTTAGAAGCAGTGATCTCTGCAATATGTGCCACTTTGGCACGCAAGGTTTCTGTTTTTGAGATTGTGGTTCTGCCCTATGTTCCGTCTTTGGTTCGAAAGGACAATAGATAGATAGATAGATAGTTAAAGATCGAGCCGGGCCTCTTGTCGTTTGTAGTTCAGTTCACTAACCACTGAGCTACCGGCTCCTAAACGAACTTCTCCAAAAATAACGTCACCTCAGGTTCGATTCAAGGTAGAGTCAAAAAGATCATTTTTTCCCTATTCGGGTTAAATTTTTAAAAATTCAACACGTTGTGACGACTGCGCTGGACATGCGATCTTATTTCTCAACCCGGTAGAAGACACCCTCTCTCCTCCACTCAATACACTCCAGATGTGAGAAAATACTATAAGCAGCGATAACCTGGCTATTACAAAAAGGTCGAGGAGTGGGAGATATCGCGGATATAGTGACTGTTACAGAGGGAAAAAGGTTGATTAAACTAGAGCTTTCAAAGCTACAACTGTTAATTCAAAACACGAAAAACAACTAAGAAAAGATTAGTCTATTTTACAATACCAAAAAATATTTTTAAAAACATTTTAGTCTATTATACAATACCAATAAACATTCAGGAACATTTTAATCTGATTTACAATGTCAATAAACATTTAATAACATTTTAGTCTATTTTACAATGCCAATAAACATTTAATAACATTTTAGTCTATTTTACAATGCCAATAAACATTTAATAACATTTTAGTCTATTTTACAATGCCAATAAACATTCCCGAATAGTCTATTTTAAGACGCAAATACACTACCAATAACATGTTAGTTTTATGAAACAATAAAATTCACCACTAATTAGTGTATTTTAAAATGGGAATTAACAATCAATAACGTGTTTGTTTATTTTATGATGCAGTAAACAATGAATACTATAATGGTCCCTTTTAAAGTGTACACGAAAGACAGAACATATAACTATTTTGGTGCATCTCTCGTCTACCATTGTCTAATTAGATTCGATCTTATATAAAACACAAGACATAGATCTGTCTGTGAAAGGATTACCTTCAGCAAGCCAATTCATGTCAAGGTAAGAGAAAGAATATCAATGAACATCAAATGGCAAGACAAAGTAACCAACTCTAATGTCTTACAACGAGCCACACTCCCATCCATCATGGCAGGATAAAGTAACCAACTCTAATGTCTTACAACGAGCCAAACTCCCATATATCATGGCAGGACAAAGTAACCAACTCTAATGTCTTACAACGAGCCAAACGCCCATCCATCATGGCTGGACAAAGTAACCAACTCTAATGTCTTACAACGAGCCACACTCCCATCCATCATGGCAGAACAAAGTAACCAACTCTAATGTCTTACAACGAGCCACACTCCCATCCATCATGGCAGGATAAAGTAACCAACTCTAATGTCTTACAACGAGCCAAACTCCCATATATCATGGCAGGACAAAGTAACCAACTCTAATGTCTTACAACGAGCCAAACGCCCATCCATCATGGCTGGACAAAGTAACCAACTCTAATGTCTTACAATGAGCCAAACTCCCATCCATCATGGCAGGATAAAGTAACCAACTCTAATGTCTTACAATGAGCCAAACGCCCATCCATCATGGCAGGATAAAGTAACCAACTCTAATGTCTTACAATGAGCCAAACGCCCATCCATCATGGCAGGATAAAGTAACCAACTCTAATGTCTTACAATGAGCCAAACGCCCATCCATCATGGCTGGACAAAGTAACCAACTCTAATGTCTTACAATGAGCCAAACTCCCATCCATCATGGCAGGATAAAGTAACCAACTCTAATGTCTTACAACGAGCCAAACTCCCATCCATCATGGCTGGACAAAGTAACCAACTCTAATGTCTTACAACGAGCCAAACTCCCATATATCATGGCAGGACAAAGTAACCAACTCTAATGTCTTACAACGAGCCAAACTCCCATCCATCATGGCTGGACAAAGTAACCAACTCTAATGTCTTACAATGAGCCAAACTCCCATCCATCATGGCTGGACAAAGTAAACAACTCTAATGTCTTACAACGAGCCAAACTCCCATATATCATGGCAGGACAAAGTAACCAACTCTAATGTCTTACAACGAGCCAAACGCCCATCCATCATGGCTGGACAAAGTAACCAACTCTAATGTCTTACAACGAGCCAAACTCCCATCCATCATGGCTGGACAAAGTAACCAACTCTAATGTCTTACAACGAGCCAAACTCCCATCCATCATGGCTGGACAAAGTAACCAACTCTAATGTCTTACAATGAGCCAAACTCCCATCCATCATGGCTGGACAAAGTAACCAACTCTAATGTCTTACAACGAGCCAAACTCCCATATATCATGGCAGGACAAAGTAACCAACTCTAATGTCTTACAACGAGCCAAACTCCCATCCATCATGGCTGGACAAAGTAACCAACTCTAATGTCTTACAACGAGCCAAACTCCCATCCATCATGGCTGGACAAAGTAACCAACTCTAATGTCTTACAATGAGCCAAACTCCCATCCATCATGGCTGGACAAAGTAACCAATTCTAATGTCTTACAACGAGCCAAACTCCCATATATCATGGCAGGACAAAGTAACCAACTCTAATGTCTTACAACGAGCCAAACTCCCATCCATCATGGCTGGACAAAGTAACCAACTCTAATGTCTTACAATGAGCCAAACTCCCATCCATCATGGCTGGACAAAGTAACCAACTCTAATGTCTTACAACGAGCCAAACTCCCATATATCATGGCAGGACAAAGTAACCAACTCTAATGTCTTACAACGAGCCAAACTCCCATATATCATGGCAGGACAAAGTAACCAACTCTAATGTCTTACAACGAGCCAAACTTCCATATATCATGGCAGGACAAAGTAACCAACTCTAATGTCTTACAACGAGCCAAACTCCCATCCATCATGGCAGGACAAAGTAACCAACTCTAATGTCTTACAACGAGCCACACTCCCATCCATCATGGCAGGATAAAGTAACCAACTCTAATGTCTTACAATGAGCCAAACGCCCATCCATCATGGCAGGATAAAGTAACCAACTCTAATGTCTTACAATGAGCCAAACGCCCATCCATCATGGCTGGACAAAGTAACCAACTCTAATGTCTTACAATGAGCCAAACTCCCATCCATCATGGCAGGATAAAGTAACCAACTCTAATGTCTTACAACGAGCCAAACTCCCATCCATCATGGCTGGACAAAGCAACCAACTCTAATGTCTTACAACGAGCCAAACTCCCATATATCATGGCTGGACAAAGTAACCAACTCTAATGTCTTACAACGAGCCAAACTCCCATCCATCATGGCAGGACAAAGTAACCAACTCTAATGTCTTACAACGAGCCACACTCCCATCCATCATGGCAGGATAAAGTAACCAACTCTA
>JAVIAB010000041.1:52392865-52462865 GCA_032433765.1 Megaustenia siamemsis | reverse complement strand
ACTGGAGTATGTAGAAATGTGGTTTTACAGAAGAATGTTCAGAATACCATGGACAGCTAAGAAGAGTAATGCAAATGTTCTGAAAGAGGTCAAAGCAAAAAGCGAGCTAATTTCCAATATTAGGAAGAAACAATCATCATTTTTTGGCCATGTAATGAGAAGAGAACAACTGAAATGTATTGTAACAACTGGGAAAATTGAGGGACGAAGAGATAGAGGAAAGCAAAGAGAAAAAATATCAGACAGCTTAAGAGAATCGCTTGGCAGAAGGTCACCAACAGAAATGATAAAGAACTGTTGAGATCGAAAGTTGTGGAGAGACATGATCACCTACGCCAGCAGGCATGATACTTGATGATCATGGTATTAAATAACCGTTAACACTTGGGTAAATATCAACAAAAAGGAAGAAAATTGATTGATTCGAAACAAAACGCTACAAAAAGATCATTAAGATACATTGAATAATGAAGAAAAAAACAAAGAAGACATTGCAAGATTTAAACTCTAAAACCGACTAGCTGATAAATACCATTCTACAAAAGGAAATTAAAATACTATGGGAACGTTAAAAAACATAGCTGGTTGGAAAGAACAAGGCATAGTGTCAGGACGACGCATCTTGGGCAGACCAAGAAAAAGATGGTGTCAGGACATTAACAGAGACCCTGAACTTGATCACAGAAGAACCGTAAGTTCAGACTAGAAAGAGTTTCTTTCAGGCTTGTTGTGGTGTGTGTGTCCAACGTTCTGTACAGGACATGCGATCCAATGATGAAATATCAACACAGCTACAAGAGTATCATTAACACTTGTCTGAATATCAACACAGCTACAAGAGTATCATTAACACTTGTCTGAATATCAACACAGCTACAAGAGTATCATTAACACTTGTCTGAATATCAACACAGCTACAAGAGTATCATTAACACTTGTCTGAATATCAACACAGCTACAAGAGTATCATTAACACTTGTCTGAATATCAACACAGCTACAAGAGTATCATTAACACTTGTCTGAATATCAACACAGCTACAAGAGTATCATTAACACTTGTCTGAATATCAACATAGCTGCTAGAGTACCATTAACATTTGTCTGAGTATTAACACAGCTGCAATGGTATCATTAACACTTGTCTAAATATCAACACAGCTGCAAGAGTATCATTAACACTTGTCTAAATATCAACACAGCTGCAATGGTATCATTAACACTTATCTAAATATCAACACAGCTACAAGAGTATCATTAACACTTGTCTAAATATCAACACAGCTGCAAGAGTTTCATTAACACTTGCCTAAATATCAACACAGCTGCAAGAGTTTCATTAACACTTGTCTAAATACCAACACAGCTACAAGAGTATCATTAACACTTGTCTAAATATCAACACAGCTACAAGAGTATCATTAACACTTGTCTAAATATCAACACAGCTACACAAGTATCATTAACACTTGTCTAAATATCAACACAGCTACAAGAGTATCATTAACACTTGTCTAAATCTCAACACAGCTACACAAGTATCATTAACACTTGTCTACATATCGACACAGCTACACAAGTATCATTACAATTCTCTGGTTAAATTTCAACGAATTATAAAATGGTAACTACTCTGGTTACATTTTCAATTAAGAATAAAAAATTATTAACACTACTAAATAAACCTAACCAGATCTATCTACCCATTATCTTTTCGCGTGGAAGACGGCACATAGTTCTAGACTCTCCACGTCCAATGATCTTTGCTATTAAGTGTCAACATTTGCACAGCACCCGTCTTGTAACCACACGTCCCTGTTATGACGAGCCTCTCAACCGCGACAAAGAAATCGATGCCTGCTGTTGTTGCCTATCGCTTCAGTCTCTTGTTAGTGTTTATCTAGGTCAGCAGTTCTTATTTTGCGCTCTGGTTCTCATTTAAGATGCTCTTGTTTTATCTTCTCTTCATACGGCCAACATACGACCACCTTCTTCTCTTATTCTCTCTTCTCTTCACACGGCCAACATATGACCACCTTCTTCTCTTGTTCTCTCTTCTCTTCACACGGCCAACATATGACCACCTTCTTCTCTTGTTGTCTCTTCTCTTCACACGGCCAACATATGACCGCCTCCTTCTATTGTTGTCTCTTCTCATCACACGGCCAACATATAACCACCTTCTTCTCTTGTTGTCTCTTCTCTTCACACGGCCAACATATGACCACCTTCTTCTCTTGTTGTCTCTTCTCTTCACACGGCCAACATATGACCGCCTCCTTCTATTGTTGTTTCTTCTCATCACACGGCCAACATATGGCCACCTTCTTCTCTTGTTGTCTCTTCTCTTCACACGGCCAACATATGACCACCTTCTTCTCTTGTTGTCTCTTCTCTTCACACGGCCAACATATGACCACCTTCTTCTCTTGTTGTCTCTTCTCTTCACACGGCCAACATATGGCCACCTTCTTCTCTTGTTGTCTCTTCTCTTCACACGGCCAACATATGGCCACCTTCTTCTCTTGTTGTCTCTTCTCTTCACACGGCCAACATATGACCACCTTCTTCTCTTGTTGTCTCTTCTCTTCACACGGCCAACATATGACCACCTTCTTCTCTTGTTGTCTCTTCTCTTCACACGGCCAACATATGACCGCCTCCTTCTATTGTTGTCTCTTCTCTTCACACGGCCAACATATGGCCACCTTCTTCTCTTGTTGTTTCTTCACATCACACGGCCAACATATGACCACCTTCTTCTCTTGTTGTCTCTTCTCTTCACACGGCCAACATATGACCGCCTCCTTCTATTGTTGTCTCTTCTCATCACACGGCCAACATATGACCACCTTCTTCTCTTGTTGTCTCTTCTCTTCACACGGCCAACATATGACCACCTTCTTCTCTTGTTGTCTCTTCTCTTCACACGGCCAACATATGACCGCCTCCTTCTATTGTTGTTTCTTCTCATCACACGGCCAACATATGGCCACCTTCTTCTCTTGTTCTCTCTTCTCTTCACACGGCCAACATATGACCACCTTCTTCTCTTGTTGTCTCTTCTCTTCACACGGCCAACATATGACCGCCTCCTTCTATTGTTGTCTCTTCTCATCACACGGCCAACATATGACCACCTTCTTCTCTTGTTGTCTCTTCTCTTCACACGGCCAACATATGACCACCTTCTTCTCTTGTTGTCTCTTCTCTTCACACGGCCAACATATGACCGCCTCCTTCTATTGTTGTTTCTTCTCATCACATGCCAAACACATGACCACCTTCTTCTCTTGTTGTCTATTTTCATCACATGCCCAACACATGACCACCTTCTTCTCTTGTTGCCTATTTTCATCACACGCCCAACACATGACCACCTTCTTCTCTTGTTGTCTATTTTCATCACATGCCCAACACATGACCACCTTCTTCTCTTGTTGTCTATTTTCATCACATGCCCAACACATGACCACCTTCTTCTCTTATTGTCGCTTCTCATCACACCCCCAACATACGACCACCTTCTTCTCTTATTCTCTCTTCTCTTCACACGGCCAACACATGACCACCTTCTTCTCTTCTTCTCTTGTTCTCTCTTCTCTTCACACGGCCAACATATGACCACCTTCTTCTCTTGTTGTCTCTTCTCTTCACACGGCCAACATATGACCGCCTCCTTCTATTGTTGTCTCTTCTCATCACACGGCCAACATATGACCACCTTCTTCTCTTGTTGTCTCTTCTCTTCACACGGCCAACATATGACCACCTTCTTCTCTTGTTGTCTCTTCTCTTCACACGGCCAACATATGACCGCCTCCTTCTATTGTTGTTTCTTCTCATCACACGGCCAACATATGGCCACCTTCTTCTCTTGTTGTTTCTTCACATCACACGGCCAACATATGACCACCTTCTTCTCTTGTTGTCTCTTCTCTTCACACGGCCAACATATGACCGCCTCCTTCTATTGTTGTCTCTTCTCATCACACGGCCAACATATGACCACCTTCTTCTCTTGTTGTCTCTTCTCTTAACACGGCCAACATATGACCACCTTCTTCTCTTGTTGTCTCTTCTCTTCACACGGCCAACATATGACCGCCTCCTTCTATTGTTGTTTCTTCTCATCACACGGCCAACATATGGCCACCTTCTTCTCTTGTTCTCTCTTCTCTTCACACGGCCAACATATGACCACCTTCTTCTCTTGTTGTCTCTTCTCTTCACACGGCCAACATATGACCGCCTCCTTCTATTGTTCTCTCTTCTCATCACACGGCCAACATATGACCACCTTCTTCTCTTGTTGTCTCTTCTCTTCACACGGCCAACATATGACCACCTTCTTCTCTTGTTGTCTCTTCTCTTCACACGGCCAACATATGACCGCCTCCTTCTATTGTTGTTTCTTCTCATCACATGCCAAACACATGACCACCTTCTTCTCTTGTTGTCTATTTTCATCACATGCCCAACACATGACCACCTTCTTCTCTTGTTGCCTATTTTCATCACACGCCCAACACATGACCACCTTCTTCTCTTGTTGTCTATTTTCATCACATGCCCAACACATGACCACCTTCTTCTCTTGTTGTCTATTTTCATCACATGCCCAACACATGACCACCTTCTTCTCTTATTGTCTCTTCTCATCACACCCCCAACATAAGACCACCTTCTTCTCTTATTGCCTCTTCTCATCAAACGCCCAACACATGACCACTTCTTCTCTTGTTGTCTATTTTCATCACATGCCCAACACATGACCACCTTCTTCTCTTGTTGTTTCTTCTCATCACACGGCCAACATCAGACCACCTTCTTCTCTTGTTGTCTCTTTTTATCACACGCCCAACATCAGACCACCTTCTTCTCTTATTGTCTCTTCTCATCACACGCCCAACTTATGACCACTTCCTTCTCTTATTGTCTCTTCTCATCACATGCCCAACATATGACCACCTCCTTCTCTTATTGTCTCTTCTCATCACATGCCCAACATATGACCGCCTCCTTCTCTTATTGTCTCTTCTCATCACATGCCCAACGTATGACCACCTCCTTCTCTTATTGTCTCTTCTCATAACACGGCCAACATATGACCACCTTCTTCTCTTATTGTCTCTTCTCATCACATGCCCAACATATGACCACCTCCTTCTCTTATTGTATCTTCTCATCACATGCCCAACATATGACCACCTCCTTCTCTTATTGTCTCTTCTCATCACATGTCCAACATATGACCTCCTCCTTCTCTTAATGTCTCTTCTCATCACATGCCCAACATATGACCACCTCCTTCTCTTATTGTCTCTTCTCATCACATGCCCAATATATGACCACCTCCTTCTCTTATTGTCTCTTCTCATCACATGCCCAACATATGACCACCTCCTTCTCTTATTGTCTCTTCTCATCACATGCCCAACATATGACCACCTCCTTCTCTTATTGTCTCTTCTCATCACATGCCCAACATATGACCACCTCCTTCTCTTATTGTCTCTTCTCATCACATGCCCAACATATGACCACCTCCTTCTCTTATTGTCTCTTCTCATCACATGCCCAATATATGACCACCTCCTTCTCTTATTGTCTCTTCTCATCACATGCCCAATATATGACCACCTCCTTCTCTTATTGTCTCGTCTCATCACATGCCCAATATATGACCACCTCCTTCTCTTATTGTTTCTTCTCATCACATGCCCAATATATGACCACCTCCTTCTCTTATTGTCTCTTCTCATCACATGCCCAACATATGACCACCTCCTTCTCTTATTGTCTCTTCTCATCACATGCCCAACATATGACCACCTCTTTCTCTTATTGTCTCTTCTCATCACATGCCCAATATATGACCACCTCCTTCTCTTATTGTCTCTTCTCATCACATGCCCAATATATGACAACCTCCTTCTCTTATTGTCTTTTCTCTGCACATGCCCAACATATGACCACCTCCTTCTCTTATTGTCTCTTCTCATCACATGCCCAACATATGACCACCTCATTCTCTTATTGTCTCTTCTCATCACATGCCCAACATATGACCACCTCTTTCTCTTATTGTCTCTTCTCATCACATGCCCAATATATGACCACCTCCTTCTCTTATTGTCTCTTCTCATCACATGCCCAATATATGACAACCTCCTTCTCTTATTGTCTTTTCTCATCACATGCCCAACATATGACCACCTCCTTCTCTTATTGTCTCTTCTCATCACATGCCCAACATATGACCACCTCCTTCTCTTATTGTCTCTTCTCATCACATGTCCAACATATGACCACCTCCTTCTCTTATTGTCTCTTCTCATCACATGCCCAACATATGACCACCTCCTTCTCTTATTGTCTCTTCTCATCACATGCCCAACATATGACCACCTCCTTCTCTTATTGTCTCTTCTTATCACATGCCCAATATATGACCACCTCCTTCTCTTATTGTCTCTTCTCATCACACGCCCAACATGTGACCACCTCCTTCTCTTGTTGTTTCTTCTCATTACATGCCCAACATATGATGACCGCCTCCTTCTCTTATTGTCTCTTCTCATCACATGCCCAATATATGACCACCTCCTTCTCTTATTGTCTCTTCTCATCACATGCCCAATATATGACCACTTCCTTCTCTTATTGTCTCTTCTCATCACATGCCCAATATATGACCACCTCCTTCTCTTATTGTCTCTTCTCATCACATGCCCAACATATGACCACCTCCTTCTCTTATTGTCTCTTCTCATCACATGCCCAATATATGACCACCTCCTTCTCTTATTGTCTCTTCTCATCACATGCCCAACATATGACCACCTCCTTCTCTTATTGTCTCTTCTCATCACATGCCCAACATATGACCACCTTCTTCTCTTATTGTCTCTTCTCATCACATGCCCAATATATGACCGCCTCCTTCTCTTATTGTCTCTTCTCATCACATGCCCAATATATGACCACCTCCTTCTACTTATTGTCTCTTCTCATCACATGCCCAACATGTGACCACCTCCTTCTCTTATTGTCTCTTCTCATCACACGCCCAACATATGACCGCCTCCTTCTCTTATTGTCTCTTCTCATCACATGCCCAACATATGACCACCTCCTTCTCTTATTGTCTCTTCTCATCACATGCCCAACATATGACCACCTCTTTCTCTTATTGTCTCTTCTCATCACACGCCCAACATATGACCACCTCCTTCTCTTATTGTCTCTTCTCATCACATGCCCAACATATGACCACCTCCTTCTCTTATTGTCTCTTCTCATCACATGCCCAACATATGACCACCTTCTTCTCTTATTGTCTCTTCTCATCACATGCCCAATATATGACCGCCTCCTTCTCTTATTGTCTCTTCTCATCACATGCCCAATATATGACCACCTCCTTCTACTTATTGTCTCTTCTCATCACATGCCCAACATATGACCACCTCCTTCTCTTATTGTCTCTTTTCATCACACGCCCAACATATGACCGCCTCCTTCTCTTATTGTCTCTTCTCATCATATGCCCAACATATGACCACCTCCTTCTCTTATTGTCTCTTCTCATCACACGCCCAACATATGACCACCTCCTTCTCTTATTGTCTCTTCTCATCACATGCCCAACATATGACCACCTCCTTCTCTTATTGTCTCTTCTCATCACATGCCCAACATATGACCACCTCTTTCTCTTATTGTCTCTTCTCATCACACGCCCAACATATGACCACCTCCTTCTCTTATTGTCTCTTCTCATCACATGCCCAACATATGACCACCTCCTTCTCTTATTGTCTCTTTTCATCACATGCCCAATAAATCCTTCACTTTCTTCTCTTGATTATTAAGCTGATGCTTTTGGATTATTATAAACGTAATCACAATAGATTGATTACTACTTTGCCTTCAACACGACTGCAAAATGACAAGAACTACTGCAGGATCGGAACCACGTTGATTAGCACAAGCACAACTACAAGAGGATCATCAATGGTTCGATTAAACTAGAACCAAACATGGAGAGAAAGAAACAATTTAGAGGCGTTAAAGAAACGTACACAGGAACAGCGTGATAGGGAATAGTGGAAACATAGATATAGTGTGGGCCGGACTTGTGGTTTTTTTTTTTAGCATGATAGGGAATAGTGGAAACATAGATATAGTGTGGGCCGGACTTGTGGGTTTTTTTTAGCATGATAGGGAATAGTGGAAACATAGATATAGTGTGGGCCGGACTTGTGGCTTTCAGTTCAATGTTAATCGTGTGTAATTGTTGTCGGGTGAATTTAAGGAAGAGATAAGTGGATTCTTCTTCTTCTCCTCTTTCCTTCCTCATCTGCCTTTGAGCGTCGATGGGAGATATAATTTGCGGTCTTTTGCTCTTCTGTTCGCCTCTGCTGCTGTTATGTTTCCTAGTGCTTCTAATATTCCATCCATCCATATTTTTCGTGGTGGACCCTTGGGGCTGGTGTTCTCACATCGTTTTTTGAAGGCTCGTTGTGTTGTGTTTTGATCTTTCTGCCTTGTCACGTGGCCAAACCATTTTATCTGTTGTTTCCTTATATATTCATCTTTTCCTAGCTTTTTTCTCAGTTCTTCATTTCTGATCTTGTCTCTCAGACTGTTTCCTGTCATTCGTCTAACACATTTCATCTCAGTAGAGGTTATTTTTCTTATTGTTCTTGCATCTAGGGTCCAGGTTTGGCATTGGTAGCACAACGTTGGGATGAAGATTGTATTGTATAGTGCTCGTTTTGCCTCCAGAGTTATTTCCTTGTTGGACAATAGTGGTGGTAACTGTCCAATGATTTGACAAGCTTTATTGCATCTTGATTCTATTTCTGCTGTTTGAGAATTATCGTTTGTCATTATTAAACTTCCTAGGTATTTGAATTCCTCTACTTGTTTTAGTTGCCTGCCTTCTATAGTTATGTTGCCTTCTATAGTTATGTTGATGTTCTGTTTATTTTTTGGCGACATTCATGACTTCTGTTTTGTTGATGGATAAGTGGATTAAATGCTCAAATTACTTCCCGTAATGAATCTACACAGACATGAATGAATACATAAATACATTTACCAATTACAAGAGTGCTGAAATGTGTTCTTTGATTCGCAAAGAATACTTTATATTGGAATTTGAATTTTATTTTTAAACTGAAATTATTTTCTTTCGAACACAACAGTCATCACAGAGGGCGTGCCCTGACCAACAACAGGGGGACAGGTTGGGGGGTGGGGGGTGGGTGAGTTGCTTGTCGGAGCGATATTCTGAAATGGTGGTCCAGCAGAATGAATGAATGAATGAATGAATGAATGAAAGAATGAATGAAAGAATGAATGAATGAATGAATGAATGAAAGAATGAATGAATGAATGAATGGTGCAAAGAGAAGGCTTTGGAAAGATATCGTCTTCTATGTCGATCAGCACAGGACAGAGAGGAGAAGAGAAATAAGAGCAGGAAGATAAAGTAGATGATGACGAAGAAGAAAAGGAAAATGAGAAGAGGAGAACACGGGGAAAACGAGGGAGAAGAAGGAAAGGAGGAGAACAAAAGGAAAAAAGAACAGGAGGAAATATGAAGGAGAAGAACAAGGAAGAGGAGAAGAAAAGAAAGAAGGAGAACAGGGGCAAATAAAAGAAGAAAAAGGAAGTGGAGAAGATGGAGGAGGAGCGAAAAAAAGGAAGAAAAATAATAGGAGGAAATAGGAGAAGAAAAGGAAAAAAGAAGAACAGGAGGAAGTACCAAAGAAGAAGGAGTGGAAGGAGTAGAAGGAGAAGCAATAAAGAAGAAAACAACTACAAGAATAAAAAGAACACGAAGAAGAAAAGTAGTAGAAAAAGATTACAAACAATAGAAGAAGGAAAAGAGAAGAAAAAAAGAAGTTAAAAAAAATTATCAGAAGAAGTAGATGAGAAAAAAGGTGAAGAAGATGTAGAAGACTGTGAAGAAGAAGAATAAGAATCCTAGTGTAAAAAAAATGTGGGAAAGCGAAAGCGTTTTACAAGATTAAATTTGTTGTAAAAAGGAATTAACACACACACAAAAACTGCCGTTTACATATTACATAATTTTTTTTTATTACATAATTTTTTTTTTTATTACATAATTTTTTTTGTATTACATAATTTTTTTTTATTACATAATTATTTTTTATTACATAATTTTTTTTTTATTACATAATTTTTTTTTATTACATAATTTTTTTTTATTACATAATTTTTTTTATTACATAATTTTTTTTTTAATGGCTGCTTGTGGGGGTGTAGGTATCATGTAGTTTGAGAATAAAGATCGCATGCACAGCGCAGACGCTACGTAATTTACAAGCCATAGCTTCTAATCTTACACCAGAGGCCAAAAAAAGAAAAAAAAAAAAAAAAAAAAAAAAAAAAAAAAAAGATTTTCCCCCTGTACCTTATCATTGATCAAATCCCAGTCTACCAGAAAATAAAATTTCAAAAATATGAACAGCAATTCATAAATCAAATTACACAGAAGGCCAAAAAAGAAAACCAGCAATAAAGAAACAGAGTTACTCAGTTTCTATCTTTTGATGTGAAGTTGCACGTGCAAGGAACGTCATATTTTGTTATTTAGACCGTGAGTATTTTTGGTCAGTGTTTGGGAAGTCGTCCAGACTTATCTCAGCAAATGCACTCGTCCTGCAGGTTTATAACAGCAAGTTTATAGCCGTGTGCGATTAGCAGAGTGTTTTCTAATAACATTTCTTGTTGTAGGTTTTCTTTCTTTCTTTCATTTCTTTCGCTTCGTTTCGTTTCGTTTCTTTCTTTCTTTTTTTCTTTCGTTCTTCCTTTTTTTTTCTTCCTTATTCTGTTATTATTTCTTTCCTTCCATTCATTCTTATTCTGCCCCTCGTTCTTCCATTTTTTTCTAATGCTGTCGTTACTTTAATCCTTCCTTCCTTCCTTCCTTCCTTCCTTCCTTCCTTCCTTCCTTCCTTCCTTCCTTCCTTCCTTCCTTCCTTCCTTCCTTCCTTCCTTCCTTCCTTCCTCCTTCCTTCCCTCCCTCCCTTCCTTCCTTCCTTCCTTTTTTAACCTTTCTTTCTTTTTTTCTGTCTCTCTCACCTCTGTTGTGTTCACTCGACAACTACTCCGCTTCATCGTTCTCCCTTACATAGATGTTACTTTGTGTGTAGATACGTTCTACTTTGATTTGCAGCATAGCTGCAATAATTGCGCCTCTCGGCCCGGTACAGCCGACTTCAGGCTCGGAGTGGCGCAAGCTGAATACAGGCAAGTTTATCGTCAAAAGATTATAGTCGCAAGCTCAAAGCAACTAATTTAGGTCAATTAAAAATACAAAACATCTTGTTGAGAAAACAGCTGGTAGAAAACGCCTGAGAATCATGTCTCAGATTGGCCCGCCCCATTAGTGTTAAGAAGCTAAAGGAAGAAATGATTACTCAACGGGGGTACCAATTTATTTGGTCAGATTGCCTCCTGCTGAATGCTGCCCATAAGGAATTCCCTATCAATGAAAACGAATTTTAATGCCAAAAAGTAGGTGACCAACGACAATTCACAAACAGCAGAAATAGACTCAAGATGCAACAAAGCTTGTCAAATAATTGGACAGCTATCACCACTATTGTCCAACAAGGAAATAGCTCTAGAGGCAAAATGGGCACTAAAATACAATCTTCATTCCAATGTTGTGCTACCAATGCCAAACCTGGACCACACAGATGGAAGACCAATAAGGACAAATAACATCAACTGAGATGAAATATGTTAGACGAATTAAAGTAAAACAGCCTGAGAGATAAGATTAGAAATGAAAAATCTGTGGGAGAAAAAAGTTCTGAATAATTCCTGCCACAGGGAAACAACAGATAAAATGGTTCGGCCACGTGATAAGACAACAAAAAAAAAAAATGAAAGTACAACACAACGAGCATTAAATAAGCATTGCTAGAGCACAGGCAGGACGCAAGGGCAGATAACGGAAACGATCGATTCATGGAATTTTACAAACACAATAAAACACACCAGTCACAGATGCAAACAGAAGAACAAAAGACCACAATTTATATCTCCCATCGACATTGAAAGGCAAATGAGGTAGGAAAGAAGAAGTAGAAGAGTAAAAAAAAAAAAGCATAAAGATTTACACTAAATTTTCTAGGCGCTGGTTTATTATCAAAGTGCGCATGCGCAATGCACTTTTATGACCTCAACGTGTGTAAGCACAAGAATTATAGCGCAAGAAGAAATAGTCCATGCAAAGCGTGTGGGCTGAAGTTGAATCTCGCACGTTTATCATCGTTAAGCGGTTTCATTTGGATCCAAGACAGCTCCTCCTAATAGCATCAAAAACAGATGCTTTCTGTAACTTTCAAAACACGTCCATCATTAAACATTCAGAACATGTCTTATGTGTAACCGTTATATTGAGTCCTTTCTGTCATATTTAAAATTAGTTCTTTCTGTAACATTCAGAACAGGTCTTTCATGTAACACTTTAACATGAACTTTCTGTAACACTTAGAACATGTACTTTCTGTAACACTTAGAACATGTACTTTCTGTAACACTTAGAACATGTACTTTCTGTAACACTTACAACATGTACTTTCTGTAACACTTACAACATGTACTTTCTGTAACACTTACAACATGTACTTTCTGTAACACTTACAACATGTACTTTCTGTAACACTTACAACATGCACTTTCTGTAGCACTTACAACATGTACTTTCTGTAACACTTACAACATGCACTTTCTGTAACACTTAGAACATGTACTTTCTGTAACACTTACAACATGTACTTTCTGCAACACTTTAACATGAACTTCATGTAACACTTAGAACACGTACTTTCTGTAACACTTAGAATACGTACTTTCTGTAACACTTACATGTACTTTCTGTAACACTTACAACATGCACTTTCTGTAACACTTAGAACCTGTACTTTCTGTAACATTTACAACATGCACTTTCTGTAACACTTACAACATGTACTTTCTATAACACTTACAACATGTACTTTCTGTAACACTTGCAACATGTACTTTCTGTAACACTTACAACATGCACTTTCTGTAACACTTAGAACATGTACTTTCTGTAACACTTACGACATGTACTTTCTGTAATACTTACAACATGTACTTTCTGTAACACTTAGAACATGTACTTTCTGTAACACTTACAACATGTACTTTCTGTAACACTTACAACATGTACTTTCTGTAACACTAAACTCAGCCATTGCATCCAACAACTCAAACATGAAATTACCCAATAACTAAACACAAACATTGCATCCAACAACTCAAACATGAAATTACACAATAACTAAACACAACCATTGCATCCAACAACTCAAACATGAAATTACCCAATAACTAAACACAACCATTGCATCCAACAACTGAAACATGAAATTACCCAATAACTAAACACAAACATTGCATCCAACAACTGAAACATGAAATTACCCAATAACTAAACACAAACATTGCATCCAACAACTGAAACATTAAATTACCCAATAACTAAACACAAACATTGCACCCAACAACTCAAACATGAAATTACCCAATAACTAAACACAAACATTGCATCCAACAACTCAAACATGAAATTACCCAATAACTAAACACAAACATTGCACCCAACAACTCATACATTAAATTACCCAATAACTAAACACAAACATTGCACCCAATAACTCAAACATGAAATTACCCAATAACTAAACACAAACATTGCACCCAACAACTCAAACATGAAATTGCCCAATAACTAAACACAAACATTGCATCCAACAACTCAAACGTTAAATCACCAAGCAACTAAGTTCAACAGCAACAAATAAGAACACTGATTCTACCACTATGGATTATCTTCTTAGCATGGCTCAATTGATGCTGCCGATACTTTATGCTCCTCCACTACGGCTCGAAAGGTCAATATATATATATATATATATATATATATATATATATATATATATATATATATATATATATATATATATATATATATATATATATCCGGAGATGGAGTCCCTAAGGCAGTTCAGTGTTGATTTCAACATTGCTCTGGCAACTCCTGCGGCGCAGTTGGCACCAAACTGTTCTTGCCCTGCCAGACATTTGCATCGCTCGGTTGCGTGGAGTGAAGAAACATGCTGCATGGGCAACAACTTGTCTCTTTCTTTTTCTGACTAAGCTCGCGCCCTGGAAAGGATACTCCAGAATCGCCATTTTGGTGTCGACATGTTACCATCTACACCAGTGAAATCAACAGCCAAGAAACGTAAACTACGTTTGGGTTGCTGGAACGTCAGTACAATGCAAACTAGTCTATATAGCAACGTGCACGACAAAAACGACGTCAGAAAGATAGCCATATTCAATAATGAACTGAAAAGACTCCAAGTGGATATAGCCGCACTTCAAGAGATACGTAGGTTGGGCTGGCTTGGCCATGTACACCGTGTGAAAGATGGCCGCATACCGAGGGATATAATCTACGGATAACTGGCGGATAGCGAGGGACTAGGGGGGGGGGGGGCGCCCAGGACTTCGATTTGTAGACGTGTGTAGACGCGATATGAAGACTGCGAACGTGGACCCTGTGGCCTGGGAGTAGGTGGCTGCAGACCGCAGTCTCTGGAAACATACTCTAGGGGCCCACATCAAACAAGAAGCAAACAGATTCATAGAAAAAGAGAACACACAGCGAAAAGGAATGAAAAGAAAGAAAGAAAATTTTTAGGGGTGCTGAAAAATTAAGTCAAATTTGACTGACGGAGGCTACTATATATATACAGGGTGTTTTTAAAGTCGCAGTGCAGTGAATTTCTACTCTCGGAAGAAAAAACGTCACCAGAAATGCGGTTAACTAATGCGTCACACAAATTATAAAATAAATGGTATTATTCAAATATACTTGACTGCTATCGGCGAGCTTATAATGGGTAATGTTGGTATTAACACAATAAAGTTGTGCCTAAAGCATATGTTGAAAATGTCCACCACGGGCCTCAAGACATGTCGTGATTCGTCTTTCCATATTTGCGAAAACCTTCAGAATAATGTCTGGTGATATTTGTTTAATCTTGTCTACTATTTCAGTCTTTAGGTCATTAATTGTCTGCGGATTATTTTCATAAACTTTCCCCTTCAATGCCCCCCACAGATAATAATCTGGGGGTGTTAGATCTGGTGAACGAGCAGGCCAGATTCCACGTGAAATAATGCGATTTGCAAATATCATCATCATCATCATCATTGAGTGCCGTCTCCGCAACGAAGGTTGGCTACCATGGAGCGCCATTTTGCTCTATCTCTTGCTTTGATGGTGCAGGTTGTCATCGGTTGATTTGTCCATCTTTTGATGTTACTCGTCCATGTTAATATTGGTCTGCCTCTGCCTCTTTTACCTTGTATTTTCCCCTCCAGGATCACTTTCAGTAGGCTGTTGTGTCTTTTAACATGGCCTAAGAATCGCATTTATATTTAATTTGCAAATATGCTTTCTAAATAATTGAGTGTTGTTGTGGCTGTGTGTGCTGTTGCCCAATCCTGCTGAAACCAGGATTCCATAATTTCCCGTTCTGTAAGGTGTGCTATGAACGGTTCCAGAATTAAAGTACGGTAACGTTCTGCATTTATTGTTTCATTAAAAAATATAGGTCCTATTATCCGCATACGACTTATAGCGCACCACACTCCGACTTTTTGATCGTAAAGCGGCACTTGATGAAATTCATGGGGGTTTTCACTGCTCCACAGCCGATTGTTCTGACTGTTCACATAACCGGATAAATGAAACCAGGCCTCATCAGTGAAAAAAGTGACGTCAAGGATGGCAGCGCCATGTTCATAAATAAAATTCTGAAACCACATGCAGTAGTTTAAACGGGATTCATAATCTCTTTCTTGGAGTTGAGACACTTCAGTTAATTTGTATGGACGATAGTGTAGTTCACTTCTTAAAACCTTGTGAACAGAACTCTTAGATATTTGCACCTGTTGAGACAAGTGGTTTAAAGATGCATTTGGATTCATTGTAATTCTGTCTTGGAGTTCCATAATTTGGTCTTGTGAAATTGAAGGTCTTCCAGATCGGTATGCATCTGCCACACTACCGGTTTCACGAAACCTTTTGATCAATTTTGTAACAGAATTTCGGTGAGGGACTTGTGAGTCTGGAAATTTCCTCACGAATTGTCTAATGACCTCGTCCGTATATTTACCGCCATTACGGAAGACATGCTCAACCAGAAATACCCTGTTTTCAATCGTCAACACCATTTCCTTCAAGCAATGAGACAGTGAAAGTAGCGTAGTGCCCGTCTTTTACGTAAATAAAACCTTAAATGAAGCAGCGGTTTGTTCATAAATGTGGTTTACAAATTTGTGGTACGTAGATGATGATTACGTCATTTACTGAATATTAGAAATATTCACTGCACTGCGACTTTAAAAACACCCTGTATATATATATATATATATATATATATATATATATATATATATATATATATATATATATATATATTGTACGATACATGTTGCTGAATAATTTTACGTGGTTTAAATAAAATGTATTTTATAATTACCTATATCCACACATATGTCAAATATTCTAAGCTGTATGATAATGTCATGAGACCTACATATTTATCTCTCACATCTTTACCCAGCTTCTCCTATTATGAGCCATTACTAAACACGTTTGAATGATTTTACTGTCAGTTCTTTGACGTCATTTATCAGTTTTTAGTTGTTTTTTTCTTTTCAATTCCTTGTCATCATGGAAGCTGCGGTGAGTAACTGGTTAGTGTGCTCACTACGAGCTAGAAGGTTTGAGGGTTCAATTATCAGATGTTGCAAATTTCAACCGAAACGGCTTAGCTAGGAGTTTGCATGTCTTCTGAAAATATGGACCACAAATTGTTTTCTTGAAAATAGGGACCACATAAAGTTTTCCTGGAAATAGGAACCACATAAAGTTTTCCTCAAAATAGGGACCACATAACGTTTTCCTCAAAATAGGGACCACATAACGTTTTCCTCAAAATGGGGACCACATAACGTTTTCCTCAAAATAGGGACCACATAATGTTATCCTGGAAATAGGCGGCCTAGTGTATTACTGACCATATCACGCATTAAATGTGTCGCTCCTCATTGAAAATATTGGCACGGACTTTGCTTTCCCAACTTACAATAAGGTGTGGTGGGAACTCTTTCTTAATTTTGTAATGTTTTCTTCTCATTCTTTCTCTAGTCATTATTTACACTATGATAATCATCACCAGACCCTATTATGAATTACCAGACCAGATTATATTGATAATAATGATGATGGTGATAGCAAGCTGATTCTTTGCTATTTCAAACAACTTCACGTAATATAGGCCAATATTATTTATGATAATTTTATGTTGCGGTCGCTGCAATGTTCAGTCTAAGATGTTCGCTTCACAACTAGAAGGAACGCAGTTCAAACCACATTAGTAGCGATCTATTCTTTTTTTTTTTTCTAGTAACTTCTGGTCTCAAAGTGAGAACGAGTGCTAGGTCTTGTCGGAAACGGATTAGAGACAGAAGATCGCATAATCAAGCTGAGCACGTAGGAAGAACACATTTGGCAGCAGAAAAATGTAAAATAAAAAAAAAAACACTAGTACACCCTGAACTGTAACTTATAAAGTAAAAACCAAATTCTATACACTTTTTCAAAAATAAACCTGATTTATGAAATTATACAAGTGGTCATCACCAGTGTTTCTGAACTTGCAGTGTACCTGCCATATTGTTGTGTTATTCGGACAGAAGGGGGCAGGAATACTAAATGGTATGATCGGTTATAGTTGATTGTTTGTTTGGTTATTTTTTGTTTTGCGTACGCCAGCTTAATATTTCTGTTGAAGTCCGGAGATTCTGAATTTGACGTAATTATCACTCCACCACTCCTCACCCCTTCACCTTTTTTCATACCTTGCGCTCAGATGCTCTTCGCCATGCAGGCAGCCATTCTTTGAATTCAGAATTACTCACATTTTTTATCGCGGATGTTTTCATGTTTTGGACATATTGTTTTAAAATATTAACTTACTCCGGATGAGGTCATTTTGGCTTGTTGCAGAATTTGAACGCCGGTCTTTTTTGTCCGGATGCCATTTTCTTCTCTAGACCATTACATGCAGCTGACCAAATATAGTGATATCTGTTCTAACTTAATTTTTTTTTTTTTTAAAGAAAGATTTACGGAAAATATCATCCAATTCGATTAGAAAAAGTAACGGGAACTCTATCATTCAATCCGAGAAGAAAAATTTACGTGAACTCTATCATTCAATCCGAGAAGAAAAGTTTACGTGAACTCTATCATTCAATCCGAGAAGAAAAATTTACGTGAACTCTATCATCCAATCCGAGAAGAAAAATGTACTTGAACTCTATCATTCAATCCGAGAAGAAAAATTTACGTGAACTCTATCAGCCAATCCTATAAAAAAAAAATAAAGTCGTTAAGATACATGTAGTCTCTCAAAACCTATAGTGAACTCACACTTGTTACATTCCTATTATACTTGTTCAATGATATTATGTTATTTATATTTATCAAAATGAAATTAGAAACAGGCAAGTTTATAGGTTGCGAAACATCCAGAACATCACCTCCAACCATGAAACATCCAGAACAACACCTTCAGCCATGAAACATCCAGAACACCACCTTCAGTCATGAAACACCCAGAACACCACCTCCAACCATGAAACATCCAGAAAACTAACACCAACCATGAAACATCCAGAACGCCACCTCCAACCATGAAACATCCAGAACAACACCTTCAGCCATGAAACATCAAGAACATCACCTCCAACCATGAAACATCCAGAACACCACCTTCAGCCATGAAACATCCAGAACACCACCTCCAACCATGAAACATCCAGAACACCACCTCCAACCATGAAACATCCAGAACACCACCTCCAGTCATGAAACATCCAGAACATCACCTCCAACCATGAAACATCCAGAACACCACCTTCAGCCATGAAACATCCAGAACACCACCTCCAACCATGAAACATCCAGAACACCACCTCCAACCATGAAACATCCAGAACACCACCTCCAGTCATGAAACATCCAGACACCACCTCCAACCATGAAACATCCAGAACATCACCTCCAACCATGAAACATCCAGAACATCACCTTCAGCCATGAAACATCCAGAACATCACCTTCAGCCATGAAACATCCAGAACATCACCTTCAGCCAAGAAACATCCAGAACATCACCTCCAACCATGAAATATCCAGAACACCACCTTCAGTCGTGAGACATCCAGAACGTCACCTCCAACCATGAAACATCCAGAACACCACCTTCAGCCATGAAACATCCAAAACACCACCTTCAGTCGTGAAACATCCAGAACATCAACTCCAACCATGAAACATCCAGAACACCACCTTCAGCCGTGAGACATCCAGAACACCACTTTCAGACGTGAAACATCCAGAACACCACATTCAGCCATGAAACATCCAGAATATCACCTTCAGCCAAGAAACATCCAGAACATCCCCTTCAGCCATAAAACATCAAGAACATCACCTTCAGTCATAAAACTTCCATCGAGAACACCACATTCAGCCATGAAACATCCAGAACATCACCTTCAACCATGAAACGTCCAGAACACCACCTTCAGCCATGAAACATCCAGAACATCACCTTCAACCATGAAACATCCAGAATATCACCTTCAACCATGAAACATCCAGAACATCACCTTCAGCCATGAAACATCCAGAACACCACCTCCAACCATGAAACATCCAGAACATCAACTTCAACCATGAAACATCCAGAACACCACCTCCAACCATGAAACATCCAGAACACCACCTTCAGCCATGAAACATCAAGAACATCACCTCCAAACATGAAACATAAAGAACACCACCTTCAGCCATGTAACATCCAGAACATCACCTTCAGCCATGAAACATCCAGAACATCACCTTCAGCCATGAAACATCCAGAACACCACCTTCAGCCATGAAACATCCAGAACACCACTTTCAGCCATGAAACATCCAGAACACCACCTCCAACCATGAATTATCCAGAACACCACCTCCAACCATGAAACATCCAGAACACCACCTCCAGTCATGAAACATCCAGAACACCACCTCCAACCATGAAACATCCAGAACATCACCTCCAACCATGAAACATCCAGAACATCACCTTCAACCATGAAACATCCAGAACATCACCTTCAACCATGAAACATCCAGAACACCAGCTTCAACCATGAAACATCCAGAACATCACCTTCAACCATGAAACATCCAGAACACCACATTCATCCATGAAACATCCAGAACATCACCTTCAGCCATGAAACATCAAGAACACCACCTTCAGTCATGAAACACCCAGAACACCACCTCCAACCATGAAACATCCAGAACACCAACACCAACCATGAAACATCCAGAACACCACCTCCAACCATGAAACATCCAGAACACCACCTTCAGCCATGAAACATCAAGAACATCACCTCCAACCATGAAACATCCAGAACACCACCTTCAGTCGTGAGACATCCAGAACGTCACCTCCAACCATGAAACATCCAGAACACCACCTTCAGCCATGAAACATCCAAAACACCACCTTCAGTCGTGAAACATCCAGAACATCAACTCCAACCATGAAACATCCAGAAAACCACCTTCAGCCGTGAGACATCCAGAACACCACTTTCAGCCGTGAAACATCCAGAACACCACATTCAGCCATGAAACATCCAGAATATCACCTTCAGCCAAGAAACATCCAGAACATCCCCTTCAGCCATAAAACATCAAGAACATCACCTTCAGTCATAAAACTTCCATCCAGAACACCACATTCAGCCATGAAACATCCAGAACATCACCTTCAACTATGAAACGTCCAGAACACCACCTTCAGCCATGAAACATCCAGAACATCACCTTCAACCATGAAACATCCAGAATATCACCTTCAACCATGAAACATCCAGAACATCACCTTCAACCATGAAACATCCAGAATATCACCTTCAACCATGAAACATCCAGAACACCACCTCCAGTCATGAAACATCCAGAACATCACCTCCAACCATGAAACATCCAGAACACCAACACCAACCATGAAACATCCAGAACATCACCTTCAGCCATGAAACTTTCATAACATCACCTTCAGCCATGAAACTTCCAGAACACTACCTTCAGCCATGAAACATCCATAACACCACCTTCAGCCATGAAACATCCAGAACACCACCTTCAGCCATGAAACATCCAGAACACCACCTTCAGCCATGAAACAACTTTGATGGCTTTTAACGTCAAACCTGACCCAGCGACATTGACAAACAATATTGTAGGGACAATAGGAAGACCTAGAGAGGACTGTGAGCTTTGTCCTGGCGAGAGGGGAAATGAGATAGCATGACCATAAACTTCTCGAACATGTGGACAGAGAGAGGAAAAGAGAGAGAGAGAGAGAGAGAGAGAGAGTGAGAGAGTGAGGGAGAGAAAGAGAGAGGTCCATGTTTCGCAACTATATAAGAATATTAATATTACCATTGCGTCAGAAGTAGACAATTGTGCAATATTTTTTTTTTCAAAGGTTAGTCTAAATTAGAACTGGTCTCATAATTCTTCTCATTAATCAATTATTTAGAAACAGCTGCACGTTAATTAATTGAAAAGATCAACGCGTGTGGACAAGAACAAATTAAATTGAGAATCTGTTGATTAACGAATCAATGAAAGTATCCACTACCCCCCCCCCCCCAAAAAAAAAAAAAAAAAAAAAACCAATTACTCTTTGTTCCACTCCCTCCCTCCCTCTTCTCCAAGCACGAATTGTTGTAGTAGATGGAGTGAAGATGTGGTTTATCATGGGAGAAGGGATGGGTTAGGGTGTTTGTTTAAATGGGAATAGTGACACGCACAGCTTCTACAATGAATAGTGGGGCTGTATCTTGTGGGATGATTTGATGTGGTTGTATATGTTTGGTGAATAGTGGGGCTGTATCTTGTGGGATGATTTGATGTGGTTGTATATGTTTAGTGAATAGTGGGGCTGTATCTTGTGGGATGATTTGATGTGGTTGTATATGTTTGGTGAATAGTGGGGCTGTATCTTGTGGGATGATTTGATGTGGTTGTATATGTTTGGTGAATAGTGGGGCTGTATCTTGTGGGATGATTTGATGTGGTTGTATATGTTTGGTGAATAGTGGGGCTGTATCTTGTGGGATGATTTGATGTGGTTGTATATGTTTGGTGAATAGTGGGGCTGTATCTTGTGGGATGATTTGATGTGGTTGTATATGTTTGGTGAATAGTGGGGCTGTATCTTGTGGGATGATTTGATGTGGTTGTATATGTTTGGTGAATAGTGGGGCTGTATCTTGTGGGATGATTTGATGTGGTTGTATATGTTTGGTGAATAGTGGGGCTGTATCTTGTGGGATGATTTGATGTGGTTGTATATGTTTGGTGAATAGAGGGACTGTATCTTGTGGGATGATTTGATGTGGTTGTATATGTTTGGTGAATAGTGGGGCTGTATCTTGTGGGATGATTTGATGTGGTTGTATATGTTTGGTGAATAGTGGGGTTGTATCTTGTGGGATGATTTGATGTGGTTGTATATGTTTGGTGAATAAAGGGACTGCATCTTGTGGGGTGATTTGATGTGGTTGTATATGTTTGGTGAATAAAGGGACTGTATCTTGTGGGGTGTTTTGATGCGGTTTTATATGTTTGGTGAATAAAGGGACTGTATCTTGTGGGGTGATTTAATGTGGTTGTATATGCTTTGTGAATAGTGGGGTTGTATCTTGTGGGATGGTTTGATGTGGTTGTGTATGCTTGGTGAATAGTGGGGTTGTATCTTGTGGGGTGATTTTATGTGGTTGTATATGTTTGGTGAATAAAGGGACTGTATCTTGTGGGGTGGTTTGATGTGGTTGTATATGTTTGGTGAATAAAGGGACTGTATCTTGTGGGGTGATTTGATGTGGTTGTATATGCTTGGTGAATAAAGGGACTGTATCTTGTGGGATGATTTGATGTGGTTGTATATGTTTGGTGAATGAAGGGAAGGGACTGTATCTTGTGGGGTGATTTGATGTGGTTGTATATGCTTGGTGAATAGAGGGACTGTATCTTGTGGGGTGATTTGATGTGGTTGTATTTGTTTGGTGAATAGAGGGACTGTATCTTGTGGGGTGATTTGATGTGGTTGTATATGCTTGGTGAATAAAGGGACTGTATCTTGTGGGGTGATTTGATGTGGTTGTATATGCTTGGTGAATAGATGGACTGTATCTTGTGGGGTGATTTGATGTGGTTGTATATGTATGGTGATGGTTGGGTTGTATCTTGTGGGATGATTTGATGTGGTTGTAATTGTTTGGTGAATAGTTGCGTTGTATTTTTTAATACATAGACAGAGAGATGAGTGTTTAGAGAGAGTATGACTATCGTCGCCTGTGCAGCCGGTAATGGCTGCATAGTAGTCGACGTCGTCAACATATTATGTAAAGGGCAATGTACTCTGGAGAGACCTGTGTGTGGAGCGGATATGGGAAATTCCCGACTATTGTTGATTCTGATTCCTAAAAAAGAATAGCATGGCGATTAAGACAGCTCGGAGAAGGTAAATATAGAGATGTAAAAGAAGAAAGAGTGAGAGTAGGCAGTATGGGAGACAGGGTAGAAGGAGAAGGTAGGGATATATAGAGACATAAGAGAGCAGTGTGAATAAGTTAAGAGAGAAAGAGAGAGAGAGAGAGAGAGAGAGAGAGAGAGAGGAAAGAGATATATGAATAGAGAGAATATACAAAGAGAAATGGGTGTCGTCAGTGGCAGGATGAGATAGATAGGGTGTATATTGTTCTTCTACTTTCCTTCCTTATTTACCTCTCAGCGTCGAGGGGAGATATAATTTGCGGTCTTTTTCTGTTCTGTTCACCTCTGCTGCTGTTACGTTTCCTAGTGTTATATATATTTATTCCGTCAATCCTCCTTTTTCGTGGTCGGCCCTTGGGTCTGGTGTTTTCGCAATTTTTATTGAAGGCTCGTTGCGTTGTGTTATGATCTTTCTGCCTTGTCCCTTGCCAAACCATTGTTGTTTCTTTACATATTCTAAGGTGGGGGTGGGGGGGGGGGGGGGGGGTGGGGGGTTTATTTCCAGCTTTTTTTTCCAGCTCATTTATTATCTTGTCTCTCAGGCTGTTTCCTATCATTCGTCTAACACATTTCATCTCAGTAGAGGTTATTTTTCTTATTGTTCTTACATCTATGGTCCAGGACTGGCATAGGTAGCACAACGTTGGGATGAAGATTATATTCTTGAATGTTTGCGTGTACACACACACACACATACACACACATACACACACACACGCACACGCACACACAGACACACATATATATACACACCCGTTATATATGAATAAGAAATGGCATGACAAGATAGAGAGACAACCACGAAAGGAAATAGGATAATTGGTTAACTATTACACTGACCCTTTGTATTTACATAAACGGAACACACCACACCCTCTCTTGAAGAAGATCCCGGAACTTTGTCTATCTATAAATAGACAATGCAACCTCGAGAAACTTCTCACATGCGCTAGTCAACTCACCTACACGTTGAGCACCAAACCATGACGCACGCACAATTCGTGTGCGTGTTCTAGAGCTATAATTAGGCACAACGTAATTACCTCTAACGACAGCCATCTACAGTTTTACTAAAGCCTGCGGATTGAGAGGGAGTTCCCTAAAACACCCAAACGTTGTGACGTACTTAAATATAAGATCTCACAGTTAAATATAGATTTACTAAGGCACATGCATCTATAAAATTACTAATGCCCGCTGGCAGAAAATGAAATTGGAAAACTCACAAACTAGTGTCACGTGTTCAAATATAGGCGATATAGACAGTTAACTGCCCTCTACCTACAATAACTCCTGCTCGCAAGGGTAAAAACGTCACGCTTGTTGGTAGTCTCAAGGAGACAAATAATAATAAATCAATATTATTATATAGGGAAACTTCCAAGGCGATTTTTTTTCTTTCTGTTGTTGATTATTTGTCATTTTTCCCCGAGTGCAGTAAACATACCTCTTCCTCTGAAATGATTTCCAGACATTTCCTCTCAGTACGCAAGCCTAAATCAATCTATAGTTGGCTGTGAATAAGGGGCGCTGAAAGAAAATTCCGGGAATACCCCCAAATAGCGTGACTTTTAAAGCTTCGCGAGCAGGGGCGATTGTGGATTGAGTGACGTCAGCTGTCTTATTTTCTTACAGTTGAAAACGTCACTCAAGTTAGAGGGTTTCCTGTTTTATTTTCTGCTCGCGGGCCCAGGTAAATCTATAGACAGCTGATGTCATTTTACCAACGACTGCCCCTGCTTGCAAAGCTGAAAACGTCACCAAATTTGGGTGATTACTTTCAGCCACAGTGCCTTAGTAACACTCAAAATGGCTGTACCCTTAACAAATCCAACATTTTTTTTTTTGTTCGCCAGCTTTGACCGCTAACGAAGAGGCTAGGAATTTAATTTTGCGTGCTAATTCATTTTTCACTGGCAGCCGTGTGCACAGGGGTCCCTCGTCGCACAGGCAGATAACTTCGTCTTCGGTGGTACTCATATTTTTTCCGTCGATGAGTAATTTACGTTTCAAGCCAGGCCTCGCTTCTGAGACCAGGGGTGGTTGCCGCAGAGAGAAATCATAAATAAAAATCCCAACTGGTGCAGCCGGGATTTGAACCCACAACCTCTATGTCTCGAGGCCAGCGTCTTGCCCAAAAACGCCAACAACGAACATTCATTGTAATTAGCGTGTGCCGAGCCGCTCCCTGTTGTGCTGACGACCTTACACACTCGATTGTTGTTTGTGCCAAGATTGAGGACGAGAAATGTTGAAAATCCCACGCACACTTGAAAAAGGATGAGAAAGGTTTAAAAGAAGCCAAGCAAAGAACTAAATAAACGAAGCTTATTATAAACATTTATGAGGAAACAATCATAATTGGTTGGCCACGTAATGAGAACAGAACAGGTGGAATATAAGGTGGCAACTGTGATAATTCCAAAATAATGATGATGCAAAAAAAAAAAAGGATACAAAAGGCAAGAGAAGCTTTCACCGCACTAGGAAACTTATGGAAATTCAAAGTAATTAGGTTAAATACTAAAACAGAAATGTCCAACTCCGATGTTAAATCAATTCTAACATATGGCTGTGAAACATGGAGAAAAAAACAAACATGATAATCACTAAAAACAGACCTTAATTAAAATAGATGTTTACGCAGAATAAAAGGATGGAAATGAGAAGATAAAATCACTTACGTAGAATTATGGGAAAGTGCTAGTGAAATACCAGTGGACAAAGAGATACAGCGAAGACGAGGGTGCTGAAAAAAAACACGCATTGAGGAAGCCAACTGAGAGTATTACACGACAAGCCCTTTCTTGGAATCCGCAGGGGCGAACCAAAGAGGAAGTTCTTCAACACAAGGGGTTCTGGTCTGAATTTTGTATTTCACTCCGGAAGAGCTCACGTTCATCTGGTCTAGAGCATAGCAAGTTATCGACTCGACAAATTCCGCAAATGATATCTCTCCTCCACACTGAAATGCAAATGAGGAAGGAAAGAAGAAGACGAAGATGAAATTAACTGGGTGCCGTCTCCGTATCAAAATGTTGGCTACCACGGAGCGTCATTTTACTTTACATCCAGGTAAAGTACGAGAGCTGTACCGGCGTCTTAGCACGCGACTTTGCACCCATAACTGCTCGGCCGCCTATACAGAAGTGTTTGGAGACTTCTTGATAGTACCGCTTCTAGCATAGAAACTCACGATACGAGGCGGCATTCCTCACCTCCCGAGAGTACTACCATAGTACACATGTCTGCCAGCGGCTGGGTCGACCGCGGGGGTATTTTTTTTTCCGACCACGAATACAACTCACAAACTGCTTCCAGCGGGAATCGAACACGGGTTGTCCGATCGTCGGTAGCCTAATCGGCTTTACTTTACATATACATATATACTATGTATATATGTGCTACTTATTACATTTTATTTAAATAACGCTAGACTGTTGAACAATTTCTAGTGGATTTTATGTTCTAGTATATAATAGAGTGAGACAATCACGAAGATACAGACTTTCATTAATGGATGCTTACGCAGAGTAAAAGGATGGAAATGGCAGGACAAAATCACTAACATAGAATTATGGTAATGTACCAGTCAAACACCAGTGGATAAAGAGATACAGCGAAGACGATGGCGCTGGATAGGACGCACACTACGGAAGCCAACTGATAGTATTACACAACAGGCCCTTTTTTGAAATCCCCAGGTGAAAAGACAAAGAGGAAGACAAGGAATTCTTTGAGATTACAGATAGAAGCAGAGATGAAGATGATTTGGAAGACATGGAATGATCTTAAAAGAATGGCAAAAAACAGAACGGTTTGGAAAGTGTTTGTTGATGACCTATGCTCCACAGGGAGCTAAAAAGGTAGAAGAAGTTATAATAGAGGAATTATGTGGATTTATAGAAGAATAGGTAGAATTGGATGGAAAGAAAAGAAAACAAACGATGACGTTTTAAGAGAACTAAAAATAAAAAGAGAACTACTAAACACAATAAGAACAAGACAAATGAAATTTTTGGGGCATGTTAAAAGACACAAAAGCCTAATAAAAGTAATATTGGGAAGGGAAAATACAAGGTAAAAGAGGCAGAGGCAGACCAAGACTAACATGGACGAGAAACATCAAAGATGGACAAGTCCGATTATGACAACCTGCACCATCAAAGCAAAAGACAGAGTAGAATGGCGCTCCATGGTAGCGAACCTTCGATGTGGAGACGGCACTCAGTGATGATGATGGTCTTTAACAATACTTAACGTATCATGGAAATGTAAAGATATTTAAGGATACTATTTATATTAATACTTTCGTTTTTGGAAGAAAGAGTTTCTATCTTTTCAAACATTTCCAAAATAAATAACAATCTGGATCATGGGAAAGTGGATGTTCTGAATACATTGACTAACATCACCAGAATCAAACCTCCTAACATATATAACAAGAAGAATGTTGAGAGTACCATGGACAGCTAAGAAGAGTAATGAAAATGTTCTGAAAGAGGTCAAAGCAAAAAGAAAGCTAATTTCCAATATTAGGAAGAAACAATCATAATTTTTTTGGCCATGTAATGAGAAGAGAACAACTGGAATATATTGTAACAACTGGAAAAATTGAGGGACGAAGAGATAGAGGGAAACAAAGAGAAAAAATACCAGACAGCTTAAGAGAATGGCTTGGGAGAAGGTCAACAACAGAAATGATAAATAGCTGTCGAGATCGAAAGTTGTGGAGAGACATGTCACCTACGCCAGCAGGCCCGGTACTTGATGATGATGATGATCCCGAATATATAAAAAAAAAAAAACATAAGCTCTAACTGTTGTCGAAACAAATTGTTTCCGTCATATAAGATACATAAATATGTTACATATTTAAAATAAGACAAGTGAACAAAACAATTAAAATATCCGTTAAAAACTGTTGGGGCAAAGCGTTTTCTTTTGTCCTCATGGACGCCTATAGGAAACGTACGTGGGTGTAGTAGGAAGCTCTGCGCAAGGGATTCTCAAGAAGTGACATTGTATTCTTCTTTTTCAAGCTGTTTTTAACCTTGCCAGAGAGAACTCACTACATTTAGATCTGTACTGATGGCACTAATGTCAGACCTGCTAACTATCCAACAAATCAGAAACAAAATCAATTTTATCACCTTATAGCACTAACAACAAGAGTAGATCAGACATTAAACCCCAGTGGTTGTGGTTCTTTGAAATTTCCATATTTGTTAATGCACGGAGACAGGTGGCAGCCGATATGTTACTCTTTTGTATAACTAGAATACAACAAAAAATAAATAAATAAATACAATTAAAAAATAAAAAAAACCACACACACAATCTAGTTGGTATGTGCCTAGAAATGAAAGCTTTGAACATTCAATAATAGAGAGAGAGAGAGAGAGAGAGAGAGAGAGAGAGAGAGATCAAGGGCATGTAACTCCTGCATGAATATCTGGATTTTTAGTTTCCTTTGCGACACCACAAGCTCGATGTTTGCACTTTCGAAACATGATAACTCCTATCAGACAATTCACGATCGCATTTCGATCTATTTTCTAAAAAGACAAGAAGTTCCTAGCACAGAGCACGAGATCTGTAACACCGGCAATGCAGTTCGTATCTAAGGTACATTCAGAAAAAAAAAGTCTTGTTTAATTATTGTAAAAATTGTCGTTTTACTTCTCTTTTTTTTTTTTAGAATACGCCCGGGCAACAGCATACAGCTTACTCTTTTCGACTTCCAACAGCAAAGACTTCTTTCGTATTCTGATCTTAAATACACACATCGTCACCATCATCATCATCATTGAGTGCCGTCTCCGCAATGAAGGTTGGCTACCATGGATCGCCATTCTACTCTGTTTCTTGCTTTGATGGTGCAGCTTGTCATACATAGATCGACTTGTCCATCTTTTGATGTTACTCGTCCATGTTAGTCTTGGTCTGCCTCTGTTTCTTTTACCTTGTATTTTCCCTTCCAATATTACTTTTAGTAGGCTATTATGTCTTTTAACGTGTCCCAAACATTGCATGTGTCTTGTCTTGATTGTATTTAGTAGTTCTCTTTTTATTTTTAAATACACACAATTATTTTTATGTTATGGCCCCATCTCACCATCTTGGGAATCGCTGGAAAACCAACGAGTTTAGAGCGGTTTGAAGCAAGTACCTTCAGATAGTGTGGCTACGACTTTAGCGTTACAGCGACCCCCTCCTCCTCAAAAACATAACGAGTACTTTAACAATCGGCTTTTATTCTTTCCAAAAGAGTAGAAGGCCTTATATGGGTACCGAACTTTTTCTGGGAAAGTAAAGCGGCACGGGCGAATTTCCGACCACATTACCCCAAAAATCGTATACCGAGATTCTGTAAAAAATTATAGTCACTAACACCATATTCGCTATACGCCACTTGGCGTGACGGGGGCTCTTTACTTTAAAATAGAAGAAGGGGTGCGCGGGGAAAAGGGAGGGGAGAGTGGTCTAGAGATAAGGCGCAGCCTCAGAACCAGAATGTAATAAAGTTGAATACCCGGTTTCTTAATGTAATCATTTCCTGGTCTCTGGGTCGTCAGAACCAATGTTTAACAGTCTCAGAAAACCCTCAAGAGGGACATTCAACACTCGGATATGTTAAATAATCCTTCCAAGTTCATCAACATCAAGTACTTATAATGGATTACTTAGTATCTTCCTCATTTTTTGGAAAGCTGCTTCCCAGTTTAAACTCGACAAAAGTAAGCTAAACATGGATGTTGTCAGGGCAAACTTTGTTTAAAAAAATTGTTGTACAGGAACGAACATATATCGTGGCTTTGTCGTAAAGAAAATTCTTCTCAAATATGTGCAGTTAGCCAACAAAATAATGTGTACTTTCACGATGGGCTTTACTTGTTCTCATTTGTATACCGTTATCATGACTTGATGTTCCCAGTTGTATATCGTTATCATGGTTTGATGTTCTGTGTTATATTATTTTTAATGTGTAAAATGTGATTGTAACCAATGTGTTGTTGCTCACAAAATTACATTGTTCAGTGCAACTTTATTCTATTACAGACCCAGCAAGCTCATATAAGATTTTTTGAATGCTACAATAGTTAATAACTGTGGAAAAAAGCCCGAGACATGATTCTATACAAAAGAAAACATAAACTGAGTGGAAGAAACCCCCAGACACGGTTCTATACAATAGAAAACATAAACTGAGTGGAAGAAACCCCCAGACACGGTTCTATACAATAGAAAACATAAACTGAGTGGAAGAAAACACAGACACGGTTCTATACAATAGAAAACATAAACTGAGTGAAAGAAACCCCCAGACACGGTTCTATACAGTAGAAAACATAAACTGAGTGGAAGAAACCCCCAGACACGGTTCTATACAATAGAAAACATAAACTGAGTGGAAGAAACCCCCAGGCACGGTTCTATACAATAGAAAACATAAACTGAGTGGAAGAAAACACAGACACGGTTCTATACAATAGAAAACATAAACTGAGTGAAAGAAAACCCCAGACACGGTTCTATACAATAGAAAACATAAACTAAATGAAAGAAACCCCCATACACGTTTCTATACAGTAGAAAACATAAACTGAGTGGAAGAAAACACAGACACGGTTCTATACAATAGAAAACATAAAATGAAAGAGACAAGGGGAGAAAAGCCCATGGTAAACCTAAATTAAGATGGACTGACAATTGTTGAGGCACCCAAAAAGGCAAGAATTAGAACTTTCTATCTCCATCGACCCGAATGTGTATACTTCTTTTTCTTTCCTTCCTTATTTGCCTTTCAGCGTCGAGGGCAGATTTTTATCTTTTCTTTTTCGCTCGTCAGCTTTTACCTCTGACGAAGTCCCTACAGAATAGGAACTGAATTTTGCGTGTTAATCCACCTTTTCCAGGCAGCCGTGCGCACAGGGGTCCCTCGCCGCACAGGCAGATAACTCCGACGTCGGAGGTACTCATATTTTTTTCCGTCGATGAGTAATTGACGTTTCAACCCCGAGGGGAGATATAATTTGCCGTCTTTTGCTCTTCTGTTTATCTCTGCTGTTGTTATGCTTCCTAATCTTTATAATATTCCGTCAATTCATATTTTCATGGTCGGCCTTTGGGTCTGGTGTTCTCGCAACGTTTACTGAAGGCTCGTTGTGGTGTGTTTTGATCTTTTTTCCTTGTGACGTGGCAATATCATTGTATCTATTGTTTCTTTATATAATCATGGTGGGGATTATTTCTAGCTTTTTTTACTCAGTTCATTATTTCTGATTTTATCTTGCAGGCTGTTTCCTGTCATTCGTCTAACACATTTCATCTCAGTAGAGGTTAATTTTGTTATTGTTCTTGCATCAAGTGCTCAGAACTGGCATTAACAGAATAAGGTTGAGAGGAAGATTGTATCGTAGAGTTCCCGTTTTATCTCGAGAACTATTTAATTGTTGGACAATAATGGTGATAACTATCCAATGATTTGACAAGCTTTTAATGCATCTAGAGTCTACCTCTGCTGTTTGTGAATTGTCGTTTGTCACTAAACTTCCTAGGTATTTAAATTCATCTACTTGGGTGTATACAAGAAACATAAAATGAAGAAGAGAGATAAAGGTAATGATTTGACTCAATCTTTTCTCTGTGAAGTCTATTAAATCACCAAACAATTTATTAATTTCGTTCTCTTCCAACAACCTCACTGTCTTCTTCCTTTTACTGTTTTCTGTGAGATGGTCATGGACAAGAGCATGCACACCAGCACACACAATTATTATACATGTATTATTCAGTTTTAATAAGGGGTTTTTTTCGTAGCCGGAACTGTCCAGATCACGTTCCGGGAAACTTTCATGACTTTAATAATCACTGGATTTAACTAACTCACTCTCTGCTTTAAAAATAACAATATCATGCGAGAAATGGAATCTAACTACAATAATAATTTAATAGAAATAATATTGGTTGTATTATAGGCACACAAGAATTCACTGGTACGTAGGATTTATTGATTTTTGTTTTGTTATAATAGCGAACTGCTTCCGGTTCAAGACTGCGGCGTTAGTGATCTCACCTCTTGCAATGGGCGGCTGATCAGCGGGCTAACAAGCCTTCATCTTAAAACATCGATTGTTACCGAAACGGAAAGTCTAGTCCTCGATTGTAATCACGCGAGACAACAAGATTTCCCCCCTCAGGCATTCGTGTGAAAACTAATAAACAAGGCAGACAATGAGAATCGCTATGCAGAACAAAAACTAGGGAAGGCTCAACCGTGGCATCAAAACACAACCAAAACCTTCAAGAACTGGCAGCAAATCGTCGATCGTGGAGAACTATGACGTGTGCACTATTTTACTGTCTTCGGCCCTAGAGGAAAATGAATGAATGAAACTCTCTTTAAAAAAACACACCAAAAAATAAGGTTTAACCACAGCCAACTTTACTAGCGAAGCTATATATGGCGATGGTTTAGCTATAAAAAAGTAAAGAGCCCCGTCACGTCAAGTGGCAATTAGGGAATATGGTGTTAGTGACCATAAATTTTACAGACCTTCAGCACATGATTTTTGGAGTAATGTGGTCGGTATTAACGCCTGTGCCGCTTTACTTTCCCAGAAAAAAAAGCAGGTACCCATTTAAGGCTGGGTGAACCGAGAAGCCGTCGGTTGGGTCGAGCCCTACCCCTTGTCCTTTGTAGTCCAGTTCAATAACCACTGAGTTATCGCAGCTCCCTATGATTTAGCTATACTTTAAGAAAATGACTCCAGCGGTCTAATATAACTGAAAGACATAGCCTGAGGTTGAAAAGACCGTGCCCCACAAAAAAAAGACAAATGAAAGGAAAAAAACGAAACGACCAACCCAACAGCCATCTATAGATTTACGTAGGCCTGCTGGCTTAGAGGAAATTCCCATAAAACCCCCACCTAGAGTGACGTTTTCAGCTTTGAAAACAAGGACAGTTGTGTTTAGAGTGACGTCATCTGTCTATAACTCCTATAGCTGGAAACGTCATATTAGGTGGATGGCCTTTTGTTTTTATCTGCTTCCGCGGGCCTTTGAAAATCTATAGTTGGTTGTGGGTCTAGTGTACCCGTAACTTTAACGACAGTTTGAGCTTTCACAGGTCGGCCTCACCGAGTAAAAGGTAA
This sequence comes from Megaustenia siamemsis, assembly GCA_032433765.1. NCBI lineage: Eukaryota > Metazoa > Mollusca > Gastropoda > Stylommatophora > Ariophantidae > Megaustenia > Megaustenia siamemsis. The sequence continues at coordinate 52,428,903 of JAVIAB010000041.1, read as the reverse complement.
AAAGAAATAAGAAACCAAAACCTCCTACTACCGCTCACACATACACACACAACACACGCGCAGCACACACATTCCATTCACTACTCGGTACAGCCAGAATCCCCCCCTCCATTACCGTCCATACACCCATTTATTCCTCTCCTACACAAAATGGCTCTCTATCGACGTATCGATAAGCCGAAGATTTGCACCTGTTGCTGTGCAAACTAGTAGCGCTGTTACACGAAATAAGTAGTCGTGGCTCTCGTTGTCGATGTTAACCAATGAGCTAGCTTCAGTGTAGTACACGTTATGCGACAGCTCTGCAGGAGTCAGGAATTCAACGTTTTAATTACGATTGGCATCATTATTCATCAAACTGTCATATTTTACTGTTTGGCATTTATGATCGCGTCGGATGCAGTTGAAATTTGACTGCAAATATCTTCAGTTTCTTCTGTATCTGATTAAAGTTATTTGCCAGCTGTTTTATTTGACTCTTCTGGAGGCGAAGGCGCCCCCCCCCCCCCAGCACCAGAGCTGGAAGTTGTCAGCGACTCATAGCTGACGGCTTGCGCCAGGATCGGTGAACCAAAACCATCCAGACCCTGCTACAAGTCTCCGCGGTGCCTCCAGAAAACAGACTAACCTGTCTAGTCTGGCCAAGCGAGCAGGGATCGAAGAGGGAAAACAACCCGGTACTCAAAAAAGTCGCACTGAAGTCGGATGTGTTGGGCCGAAAGGCGCAGATATCACAGTGTTACACTGCAAACTTCAACACAACGTAACTACGTCCACTTAACGTCCTTTTAAGGGCGGATGACGAGGAGGAAGTCTACGGTTCGTATCCGCTAGAATACCTCAAATCATCGGGCGAACGCATCCATCCATCCATCCCATTTGACTCTTCTGTTTAGAAATAATTATGCTTTTAACTCTTTCCGTACGTTCCGACGCACTGTGCGCCATGTCGATTTCGTACTCGTACTTTTCGCCACTTAATGCGTCGCTCTCAATTTGATTAATGTGAACCGCCATGAAACCATATTCATTTGACATGTCTCTACAAAAATATGTAAAGACAAAAAAGATGACACATTTGGAAACGTGGCAGCAGGAAATGTTAACTAAGGACCCAATACAGCAAAATATATTTTCCAACAAAGTTGAAAGGCAAACCAAGAAAAGAAAATTAATTACAAGAATTTGTTGAGTTTAGTTTAGTCGACAGGTCATCCACATTGCACATCTGACCTTGTCCGTAATTAATATCCATCAACATGTAGAGACTAGCGACACCGGTGTTGTGTTGGCTGAGAAGTCTTCATTGGATCCCTACGTTGTGTACCCGACTGACATCCGCCATCTTGACGTGATTAACTGTGAAGAATGTCCATGAGCTATAAGAGTATTGTGTTCTGTATTCTTCTCTTACCTGCCTTAGTTTCAGCTTTACTATAATATCTAACAGAATACAGGCAATGCCAGAATTACGAACAATCGACCTAGGAAACATTCGAAATTACGAACAGATTTCTGTACAACCAAATCTCTTCCAGCGACTTTGAAAGCCAAACCAGGGAGGGATTGATAATTACAAGATTGTGATCACTTGTAATGTTCTCTTATCTCTGCTTTAGTTTCAGCGTCACTACATTATAATATCAAACAGAATACAGGCAGTGCGCTTGAATTACGGACAACCGTTTTACGAAACATTCGAAATTGTGAACAGATTTCTGTAAAACGAAATGTTTAAAATGTTGATGCAACACGTTAGTAAATAACGAAACAGCGCACTATTTACATCGCGCAATAACACAATTTGTGTTTTCAGGTGTTCACCGGTTTGAGTAACCTAGTCGCCATTTTAACGCGAATCACGTGGTTATTCAGCATTGGCAGCTAGAAATTTGCAAGTTTTGGCAATGATTAAAAGAAACGGTTGGAATGAATAAAAGAAATAATTGTAAAATTGCCAGGAAAAAGAAGATGTTTCAGATTGTAATATCTGGAGAGAAATTTCGTTGTGTTCAGCGCCCAGAACAAATATTTGTGAGTGACGGTACACAAAGATACTCCAAAACAGTAAACAGGAATCTAAGGAAAGAAATAGCGATCTTCAGTTAAATAAACGTTGTAGAAATCATATATTAACTTTAAGAAATATAATCAGGCTAAAGTCGGATACATGTGGGAAACAACAGGTAAGAGGAAAAGAGGAAGACCCAGAGAGACACTGAGAAGAACATTGATGAGAGAGGCAAGAGCAGCAGGAATCGGCTCCCTCAATGAGATAGGGCTGCTTGCACAGAACAGAGACAAATGGCAAGATTTGAAAAAATATCTTTAAAAGAAAACTGCTAGAACAAAAATTCAGATATGAGAAGGTGTATCTTGGTCTACGCCCTATGGGCCGGCTACGGCTCGAAAGGTAAATAGATAGAAAGAAAGTCGGATATGTTTGGCTGAAAGTCGAAGTTTCCACAGCATGCAGTAAACCACACAGATAAATCCCACGCAAGAATATATGACGCTCCTAGAAAAATAAAATGTGCACGTCCTTAGTGGCGTATAGGGAATATGGTGTTAGTGACCATACATTTTTACAGACCTTTAGCGCATGATTTTTTTTTTTTTTTTTTTTTTTTGGGGGGGGGGGGGTATGTGGTCGGTATTACGCCCGTGCCGCTTTACTTTTCCAGAAAAAAATCCGGATTGACCTTCGAGATTTAGCTTTATTTTTGATGAAACATGATCCCTGTAATCTCAGGTTGTTTTTTAAGACTACATCATCAACATCATCATCATTAGGTTGCATGTCCCTTGCAGCAAGTCGCATTCACCCAGCCCGTAACAAAAAAAAATGAGTCTCGAGCTTCATCTCCCACTTCTTCTGTTGTAACGTTCAAGATCTCTTTAATGTCTTAAACCCACCTTGTTCTTGGTCTGTCGCTGTATTGTCATCCAGGAACCACATCTCCCGATATTATTCATTCCAGCCCGCTGTCTCATCGTCCAGCAACCACATCTCCCATTATTATTCATTCCAGCCCGCTGTCTCATCGTCCAGCAACCACATCTCCCATTATTATTCATTCCAGCCCGCTGTCTCATCGTCCAGCAACCACATCTCCCATTATTATTCATTCCAGCCCGCTGACTCATCGATCGCACAGGAACCACATCTCCCATTATTATTCATTCCAGCCCGCGGTATCGTTTGACATAACTGTATAATTTTAATTTATTTTGTAAGAAGTTGTATATAAGCCACTTGTTTCCAACGTTTAAATGTTGTAATATGTCTTTCTTGTTCTTTTACATTATCTAAAGTAACCTAAGGGGTTTTCTGAGCATTTTGCTTCGAATGAACCAATTTTCTTCGTTGTTGTTTGCGAGATCTCAATGATTCACAACCGTATGCTGATATTGGAAAGATGCACGCCCTCAATAGTTATAATCGTACTGAGTTGTTGGTCCTGTGCCACATACGCATTTAATTTTTGTGTTGCTTTTGCTAGGCTTCTTTTTATCTCATTCTGGCTATCTCCGTTGTTACAGCAGATATCCATAGTTCGTTACAGGTTTAAGTCCTTAATTGTTAATGATGATTTTGTTTTAATTTTTTTTTATTTGCCGGTGGAAATTACTTGTATTTCAGTATTTTTTTTATATGGAGGTTTTGCTCTCCACTGTGTTTTTTAACACACGCAAATGCCTAGTTTATTCCCTTTGCGCTGTTTAAAATCGTAACTGCCATTCAAATTAAAAAAAAAATTAGAATAAAAATTACTTTATTTGAATGTAGTCTTATTTCAGTTTATACTCTCTATTCCTCTGTTTCTCCCCCACTTCCTTTTATACCAGACTGGATGACAAGGAGATTACAAGTTCTAATTCTGTCTGGCCAGAATTGGACGCTGGACTCTAGAACAATAAGAAAGATAACGACCATCGAAATGAAATGTGTCAGAAGAATGACAGGAAACAGCTTAAGGGACAGAGTAAGAAACACCGACCTGAGGAAGAAACTCGAAATTGAACCAGCCATCGAATACATAAAGAAACAACAGATAACTTGGTTCGGCCACATAACAAGACAAAAAGAACTAACAATAACTCAAAGAGCCATAAACAAACGCTACGAAAACGCTAGATTAAGAGGAAGACCGAGAAAGAGATGGATAAAGGGAATACTAGAGTCACTAGGAGGGATAACATCAGAAGAGGCCAACAGAAGAGCAAAGAATCGCAGATTGTATCTCCCCTCGACGTCAACGGCAATAGAGGAAGGATAGAAGTAGAAGATTCAGTCTGGCTCAAGTTTTACGTTCTTCTTTGAATGGTATCGAGACTGCAAGATATTCTCGGTAGACTAGAAAGCACTCTTATTTGGTCTTTTATTTTATATGTCAGGTTTGGGGGGACTGGTTGGTCACGAGGCAGGACGCTGGTATCGAGACAGAGAGGTTGCGAGTTCAAATCCCTGCTGCACCAGTTGGGTTTTTATTTGTGATTTCTCTCTGCGGCAACCACCCTGGTCTCAGCAGCGAGGCCCGGCTTGAAAAGTCGGCAACTCATCGACGGAGAAAAAATGAGTATCTCTGAAGTCGGAGTGAGGTGAGGGACCTCTGTGCACTGTGGGAAAATGGATTAACACACAAAATCAGTTCCAAGTCCCTGGCAAAGTGCCAGAGGTGAAAGCTGGCGAACGCAATATATATATATATATGTCAGGGTTGTTAAAAACAAAAACCTTAAACAGGAGAAATATGTCTCAAAGGAACGAAATAATCCAGATGGTCGTGTGTACCAAGACTGAAAACTGTTGTGACACATCAAAATTTCGAAATTTTATTGGCGAATTAATTTATTCTTTGCTGTTATTTTTCATTAAAATTAATTCTAACCTTTTCTTTAATTACATCTGGCGGTTCTCTACCCTATATCTGCAAACATTCTCTGATGGTGGTAGAATCAATTAAGAAATAGAATTCCGATGTAACAATGCAAGCCAAATTTTGGGTCAGATAGTCCCTATGCTTTAACACAAAACAAAACCTATTACACGGAGGAATGGCGCTCCTTGGTTGCCAACTTTCGATGCGGAGACGGCACTCATTGATGACGAATACGTCTTACCACCAAGAAACATCTTACAGAGACATTCAAACAGAGTACATTCATTCCCATATTGTGCTACCAATGCCAAACATGGTTATTTATGACTAAAACATAAAAGGAACCTTGTCACCACAGAGATGAAATGTCTGAGAAAAGCTCTTTGATAGCCGTAAAAGTCAGAATTAGAAATGAAGTAATAAAAGGGAGAGTGTGTATTGAGCAAATCCTAAGCTACATCATCATGTGCCATACCGGTTGGCGTAGGCGATCATGTCCTTCAACAATCTTCTATCTACAGTGCATCGTATCAATTCTGTTGACCGTTTTCCATGCCATGACACCAAACTATCCAGTATTTTCTCTCCTTGTCGTCCACGATCTCTCCTTCCTTTTATTTTGTCAGTTGTAACCAAGTATTTAAAATTTCCTCTTCTCATGATGTGCCCGAAAAATGTTGATTGTTTCTTTCTGATGTTTTAGTAGCTCCCTTTTAGTGTTGACCTCTTTGAAAATTTCCTCAATGGTCCTTTTAGCTATCCAGGGAACTCTCAACAATCTTCTGAGAAATCCCATCTCTGTGGCCTTTAATAATCTTTTCATTTGTTTGACTGCTGTCCGTGATTCGCTTCCATAGGTCAAAATAGGTTCTATATAGAACCGATGAACTCTTTTTCTCACTTCTATTGATATATTTGTTGCATAAGATATTTTTCATTTTCTGAAAGGCTATTTTAGCCTGAGCTATTCTGCTTTTCATTTCTGTTGCGCATCTTCCATCTGATGTTATTATAAGCTACATGCAGACCTCTTGTCCTTTGTAGTCCAATTCACTAACCACTGAGCTATTCTGCTTTTGATTTCTGTTGCGCATCTTCCATCTGATGTTATTATAAGCTACATGCAGACCTCTTGTCCTTTGTAGTCCAATTCACTAACCACTGAGCCATTCTGCTTTTCATTTCTGTTGCGCATCTTCGATCTGATGTTATTGTAAGCTACATGCAGACCTCTTGTCCTTAGTAGTCCAATTCACTAACCACTGAGCTATGGCGGCTCCCAAATAAACTGGTTTGCCCACATAGAAAAAATGCCACGTGACTCATTACTATATAAAACGTATATTAAAATGATTATGGTTAGTCGAAGGTCCCGGTATCACTGCAAACGAATCCATAATTGCTCAAACGCCAGTGCCAGTGGAATCATCCGAATTAACATCTCATCTCATTGAAGGTGGAGACGCACCAAGATGGACTCACCAAGATGTGCGCTTGTTTGCGTTTGAACAAAGCCCAACGGCCAAGATTTGAATTTGCAGAATTTCGTTCATCTGAATTTGCAGAATTTCGTTCATCTGAATTTGCAGAATTTCGTTCATCTGAATTTGCAGAATTTCGTTCATTCTCAGCGGTGGCCGTTATAGTTTAGCTTTTGCTAGCACTATGCCTGGAGTATAAGCTCGGACCACCATCTTATCGTGCTTTCTCCCTGCATCACAGACTAAACGGACGCTGTCTAAATAAACCAAATTTGTAAATAACCTTGATAATAGCGAATAACAGCCACTGCTGTTGCTGCTGAGGTAACGCCAAATGAGATAGGTCTTGAGAAATGTTTGCCAAGTCCAAGGCTGATGTTCTTGCACATAATAACATACATTGACATGGTAGTAACGTTGCTACTACCGCTGATCGCCATTACTGTCATGCTCTACACGATCGCTCTGTCCATCATACACAAGTCTCGGTGGAAGAAGCTCAGTGGCCTGCCGATGCTGGAAGTTTCCGAGCTGAAACCGATCAACGATTCTAGGTGGAGCTCAGTGCCAGCTAGCGCCCAGGTTCGTGTGGCTAGGCTGCTCTTTGCCTTGTCTCTGTCTTACATCATCATGAATGCACCCAGTCACGTGGCCAGACTGTACTATCAGAAGCGGACTCAAGATTCAGGGGACATGAAATTGACATTCTCTGAAGGATCCGGCTGATCTTCCTGCACGTCGGCCACGCCCACCATGCCTGCAAGTTTTGGATCTTCGTGGTCGTCAGTAGAAACTTTACCAAGAACCTCAGACAAACTTTAGTGGAAGTTACCAAGTGTATATGTTAGTCGTAGCTTATATCTAAGTGGGTGTATGTACTGGTCATGGTTCATATCTTTGTGTGTGTCTGAGCTAGCTATGGTTCATATCTTAGTGTATATCCGTGCTAGCCATGGCTCATATCTTGGTGGGTGACTGTGCTGGCGAGGGCTCATATCTTGGTGACGGACTGTGCTGGCCATGGTTCATATCTTGGTGACTGACTGTGCTGGCCAGGGCTCATATCTTGGTGACTGACTGTGCTGGCCAGGGCTCATATCTTGGTGACTGACTGTGCTGGCCAGGGCTCATATCTTGGTGACTGACTGTGCTGGCCAGGGCTCATATCTTGGTGACTGACTGTGCTGGCCAGGGCTCATATCTTGGTGACTGACTGTGCTGGCCATGGTTCATATCTTGGTGGGTGACTGTGCTGGCCAGGGTTCATATCTTGGTGACTGACTGTGCTGGCCATGGTTCATATCTTGGTGACTGACTGTGCTGGCCATGGTTCATATCTTGGTGGGTGACTGTGCTGGCCATGGTTCATATCTTGGTGACTGACTGTGCTGGCCATGGTTCATATCTTGGTGACTGACTGTGCTGGCCATGGTTCATATCTTGGTGACTGACTGTGCTGGCCATGGTTCATATCTTGGTGACTGACTGTGCTGGCCAGGGTTCATATCTTGGTGGGTGACTGTGCTGGCCAGGGTTCATATCTTGGTGGGTGACTGTGCTGGCCAGGGTTCATATTTTGGTGGGTGACTGTGCTGGCCATGGTTCATATCTTGGTGACTGACTGTGCTGGCCATGGTTCATATCTTGGTGACTGACTGTGCTGGCCATGGTTCATATCTTGGTGGGTGACTGTGCTGGCCAGGGCTCATATCTTGGTGACTGACTGTGCTGGCCATGGTTCATATCTTGGTGACTGACTGTGCTGGCCATGGTTCATATCTTGGTGGGTGACTGTGCTGGCCATGGTTCATATCTTGGTGACTGACTGTGCTGGCTAGGGTTCATATCTTGGTGGGTGACTGTGCTGGCCAGGGTTCATATCTTGGTGACTGACTGTGCTGGCCATGGTTCATATCTTGGTGGGTGACTGTGCTGGCCAGGGTTCATATCTTGGTGGGTGACTGTGCTGGCCAGGGTTCATATCTTGGTGACTGACTGTGCTGGCCAGGGTTCATATCTTGGTGGGTGACTGTGCTGGCCAGGGTTCATATCTTGGTGACTGACTGTGCTGGCCAGGGTTCATATCTTGGTGGGTGACTGTGCTGGCCAGGGCTCATATCTTGGTGACTGACTGTGCTGGCCATGGTTCATATCTTGGTGACTGAATGTGCTGGCCATGGTTCATATCTTGGTGGGTGACTGTGCTGGCCAGGGCTCATATCTTGGTGACTGACTGTGCTGGCCATGGTTCATATCTTGGTGGGTGACTGTGCTGGCCAGGGCTCATATCTTGGTGGGTGACTGTGCTGGCCATGGTTCATATCTTGGTGACTGACTGTGCTGGCCATGGTTCATATCTTGGTGACTGACTGTGCTGGCCATGGTTCATATCTTGGTGACTGACTGTGCTGGCCATGGTTCATATCTTGGTGGGTGACTGTGCTGGCCATGGTTCATATCTTGGTGACTGACTGTGCTGGCCAGGGTTCATATCTTGGTGACTGACTGTGCTGGCCAGGGTTCATATCTTGGTGGGTGACTGTGCTGGCCAGGGCTCATATCTTGGTGACGGACTGTGCTGGCCATGGTTCATATCTTGGTGACTGACTGTGCTGGCCATGGTTCATATCTTGGTGGGTGACTGTGCTGGCCAGGGCTCATATCTTGGTGACTGACTGTGCTAGCCATGGTTCATATCTTGGTGGGGGACTGTGCTGGCCAGGGCTCATATCTTGGTGACTGACTGTGCTGGCCATGGTTCATATCTTGGTGGGTGACTGTGCTGGCCATGGTTCATATCTTGGTGACTGACTGTGCTGGCCATGGTTCATATCTTGGTGGGTGACTGTGCTGGCCAGGGCTCATATCTTGGTGACTGACTGTGCTGGCCATGGTTCTTATCTTGGTGGGTGACTGTGCTGGCCAGGGCTCATATCTTGGTGGGTGACTGTGCTGGCCATGGTTCATATCTTGGTGACTGACTGTGCTGGCCATGGTTCATATCTTGGTGGGTGACTGTGCTGGCCATGGTTCATATCTTGGTGACTGACTGTGCTGGCCAGGGTTCATATCTTGGTGACTGACTGTGCTGGCCATGGTTCATATCTTGGTGACTGACTGTGCTGGCCAGGGTTCATATCTTGGTGACTGACTGTGCTGGCCAGGGTTCATATCTTGGTGACTGACTGTGCTGGCCAGGGTTCATATCTTGGTGACTGACTGTGCTGGCCATGGTTCATATCTTGGTGGGTGACTGTGCTGGCCAGGGTTCATATCTTGGTGACTGACTGTGCTGGCCATGGTTCATATCTTGGTGTGTGACTGTGCTGGCCAGGGTTCATATCTTGGTGACTGACTGTGCTGGCCAGGGTTCAAATCTTGGTGTGTGTCAGTGCTGGCCAGGGTTCATATCTTGGTGACTGACTGTGCTGGCCAGGGTTCAAATCTTGGTGTGTGTCTGTGCTGGCCAGGGTTCATATCTTGGTGACTGACTGTGCTGGCCATGGTTCTTATCTTGGTGTGTGACTGTGCTGGCCAGGGTTCATATCTTGGTGACTGACTGTGCTGGCCAGGGTTCATATCTTGGTGGGTGACTGTGCTGGCCATGGTTCATATCTTGGTGTGTGTCTGTGCTGGCCATGGTTCATATCTTAGTTTGTGTGTGTGTGCTGGCCAGGGCTCATATCTTGGTGTGTGTCATGTTAGTCATATCTCATATCTTGGTGTGTGTTCGTGTTAATCATGTCTCATATCTTTGTGTATGTCTGTGTTTAGTCATATCTCATATCTTAGTGTGTATTTGCCTTAGTCATGTATCATATCTTAGTGTGTGTATCTGTGTTAGTCATATCTCATATTTTGGTGTGTGTCAGTGTTAGTCATGCCTCATATCGTTGTGTGCATGTCAGTGTTAGTCACATCTCATATCTGTGTGTGTACATGTCTGTGTTAGTCACCTCTAGTGACTTGGGCAGATGGTGCTCGTAAACCTGGGAGGACAGACCGTCTAGGAGAGAATCCCCCTACAGAAAAGACAATCTGCTGCCTTGCAGGAAGATTGGGGACAATCAAAAGCTAAGGAAAGCAAACCTGAATAAAATGCTGGCTGAAATCGGATGCACTGGGCCACTGGCGCAGAACACAGTGCAACATTTTAACAGGTATTTAAGCAGAGTGGATCTAACACTCTAATTGACTTTAATTATGATATCAATTCACTTAAACAGACAGCTGTCTTCATGTGAGAGTCTGGAATCCTACTCTGATTGAGTTCTGATCGCAGAGAGAGAGAGAGAGAGAGAGAGAGAGAGAGAGAGAGAGAGAGATTGAAGGATCCAAACAACAAAAGGCAGTTGCAGTCGCTATCATAGCCGCTACAGCACACGGCAAAAGACATAAGGCCAAGCGGTACCGAAAGTGAACGCAGCTGAATTGTCCTTCATACGATATCATCATTCATCGTAAGTAATTGGAATATCCACGCACAAACCGGATGAAACACATCTCACGTTGTGCACAGAGCACTAAACTCAGTAGCTCCGGCGAAGGAAAAAGGAACAATAGGCAGTCCCAGAGGGTATAATGGACCGACAGCATCAAAGAAACGGCACAGCACCATCAACTGGCAATAGTTGAATCTGCCAGAAAGGCGAGAGTCTGAACTTTGAACGTTCCTCAAAACCTAAATGGGTGGGTTCAAAAGCAAGTGAAGAACGAGTAAAAGAAGATATGTTTAAAAAGCAAATGGGAAATACTATTGCTTATAATAAAATGTCAAAATGTATACACATATTTCCCTATCGACATAATATTTCAACTACTAATAATTTCTTTGAATCGTTTCGTGAGCTTTTGAACTAATCATTTTACGTAATCCACTGGATTTCATTTCTAGTAATTCCTTTCATTTGTATCTATCTATTGACCTTTCGAGCCGTAACCGGCCCATAGGGCGTAGACCAAGATACACCTTCTCCTATATGAATTTTTTGTTCTAGCAGTTTTCTTTTAAAGATATTTTATCAAATCTCGCCATCTGTCTCTGTTCTGTGCAAGCAGTTCTATCTCATTGAGGGAGCCGATTCCTGCTGCTCTTGCCTCTCTCATCAATGTTCTTCTCAGTGTCTCCCTGGGTCTTCATCTTTTTCATTTGTATACATGTACTAAATTTGTTACCTTTGTTTTCATATTTGTCAACGCAATGAGCCTTCAATAACCGTTGCAAGAACACCAGACTCAAAAGCCTCTCCCCAATTAAAAAAAAAAATAAATAAAATTGTAAAAAAATTGATTGATGGAGTATATTAGAAACACTGGGAGACATATCAGGAAGGGAGGCCAATAGAGGAGCTAAAGACCGTAAACTATCTCCTCTTGACGATGAAAGGCAAATGAGGAAGAAAAGATGCTGGTTTATCGGTTAAACCTTCCTCCATTTTTCATACACTCATCCCATCCACTTAACTAATTTCCTTCTTTCAAATAAACTAGTTCTAATTTCAAGCATTTTCTCTCTCTCTCTCTCTCTCTCTCTCTCTCTCTCTCACTCTCACTCTTATATTATATCTGACACTTTCATGTTTTAAATAAAAAAAAAATCAAACTAAACTTAGGGGAAAAATGTTAACTTATAATTGAATGCTCAAAGAGCGCCATTTACTCTCCATTACACAATAACTTTGGTAAGCAAACAAGATGAAAAAAACACAAAGATGTATTTCCACAAAATAAGCTTTTATATGAGTTCAGTGAAAGAATGACATCTATGAAATTTGTGCTGATTTGACAAACATCATGTTTGTACATTTCAGATTGTAATATAAACATTAACATCATCATCATCATCATTATTATTATCATCATCATCACCACCACCACCACCATCATCAAATCATCATTATCATCATCATCATCATTATCATAAATCATCATCATCATATCATCACCACCATCATCATCATCATTATCATCATCATTATCATCATCATTATCATCATCATCATTAACATCATCATTAACATTAACATCATCATTAACATAATCATTATCATCATCACTATCATCATCATTAACATCATCATTATCATCACCATTATCATCATCATTAACATCAACATCATCATTATCATCATCATTAACATCAACATCATCATCATTATCAGCATCATTAATATTATCATTATCATCATCATTATCATTAACATCATCATTATCATCATCAACATTATCATCATCAGTGTCTTCTTCTTCCTCTTCCTCTTCTTCATTTAATTTTTCAGCGTGAAGGCAAGATACAGTTTCCTATCTTTTTCTCTACTCTTAACCTCTCCTGATGTTATGTTTCCCAGTGTTTCTAATCAATCCATCTTTTTCGACCCTTGAATCTGGTGTTCTCTTATCGTTTATTAAAGACTCATTGTGCTGTGTTTTCATCTTTCTATCTTATCACGTGAGCAAACCATTCTGACTGTTGTTTATTTGTTATTCAGTATCTGGAACTATCCCAAACATTTTTCTAATTTCTTCGTGTTTCATCTTACATCTCAGAGTGGTTGTTTCCTGTTCTGCGTTGGATTTATGTCATTTCTATGGCGGTTATTTTTCTACTCGTTCTTTAGTCTAGCGTCCTTGTCTAATAACACAGTGTTATAAGTTAGCGTTAATTTAGCACACAATAATTAACGCTAGTATAATAAAGTAAATTAAAAAGAGTTCTTAAATGTTATGAAGAGCCAGTCTTAAAATATGGAGGTGAATAATGGACAATAGGACAACAGACAAAGAAATCACTGGAGGGTGTAGAAATGTGGTTTTACAGAAAAATGTTGAGAATACCATGGGCAGCTACAATAGTAATGAAAACGTTCTGAAAGAGGTCAAAGCAAAATGAGAGCTAATTCCCATTATTAGGAGAAACAATCAGCATTTTGTGTCTATGCGATGAGAAGGGAACAGCTGGAATATATTGTAACAAGTGAGAAAATCGAAGAACGAAGAGATAGAGGGAAGCAAAGAGAAAAGATACCAGACAGCTTTAGAGAATAGCTTGGCAGAAGGTACACAACGGAAATGATAAATAACTGTCGAGATCGAAAGTTGTGGAGAGACATGATCACCGACACCAGCAGGCATGGTACTTGATGATGATGATTACAGTAAATTATAACTCGTCAAGTATTGCACAAACGTAAAGAGATTTTTTTTTCAAGTCATTCCTATATTATGGTATGTTCTTCTTTTACGGTTTGGGTAAATGTTCCGAGGAATAGCACGGAGGCCGGATGGCTAGTGCGTTCCCCATGTAGCGTTCAGCACCGATGTTCCTTTTGTCCTTGATGAAAAATGGTTTAGATTCTCAATGGAAAGGGAGCCGCATTCAACCTGATTTGTGTGGCCTTTGGGTGTCTTTACAGACGGTTGGTAGCAAACGACCATGATAAGCCAGTAGTTTGGTAAAGCATTAGTGTCTCATACTGGGTGCTGCTTTACTGAACATCTTTTCTCGTGGCTGAATCTACCAAACCTGGACAGACAGATCCATCCACAGAACGAGCAAGGTGTATTTGCGGTGCCTGGCCTTATCTTTTTTCTCTTGTGCCTTTTGTCTTCTGAATTTGATATCAGCACTGCCTCGAAAGCCGGGATATCTCAGTGGTTAGTGAACTGGACTACAAAGGACCAGAGGTAGGGTTCGATCCCAACCGACGGCTTCCGGGTTCACCCAGCCTTTAATGGGTACCGGATTTTTTTCTGAGAAAGTAAGCGGCATGGGCGTAATACCGACCACATTACCCCAAAAATCATGTGCCGAAGGTCTGTAAAATATATGGTCACTAACACCATATTCCCTATACGCCACTTGGCGTGACGGGCACTTTACTTTTTTTTACTGTCTTGAAAATTGCTGTGTCATTTTTTAGTTTTGCTCCCCGTGTGCTACGATCTGCAGCCAGATTTACCCAGTTTTTTCACTTATAGAAAATTCCCTCAAGGAAGCCCTGCAAACATCCTTATATCTCAGCACTGGCCTGCCCTTTGGTCTCTTTCCGTCCTTACGTTCTTCATACAATATTTGTTTTGGAACACGATTGTTTATCATTCTTCTTACATGACCCAGCCACCTTAGTCTACGACTCCTAGGTGTTGCCATGATCGATGGGAGTTTGGCTTGTTGTAAGACATTAGAGTTGCTTACTTTGTCCTGCCATGACGGATGGGAGTTTAGCTCATTGTAAGACATTAGAGTTGGTTACTCTGTCCTGCCATTTGATGTTCATAATCTTTCGACGGCAACGTACACGAAATCTGTTTAACCTTTTCTCCTGCCCTGCATAGGTAGTCCAAGTTTCTGATCCGTATAGAAATATACTAAGCACACAGCTTTGGTAAATTTGAATCTTAGTCCTGAGTGTTAAATTGGTGTTGGTAACCTGATTGGTAAACTACCTTCAAAAATAAAACTGTCTTTACGACATTATCCCCATTAATGGGATCTGTAGGTAGAACTCATCGGGCCGGAGAATAAAGGTCGTTTTTCCAGTGCAGTCGCTGCCAAGTGGTCGGGTGTTTGAAGTTTGATTTCATCTCCCTCGCAAAGAAAACAACTGCTGACCCCACTGTGATTCGAACTCGCGTTCTCAGGCTTGTTAAACGATGAGTTAATTCCCTTAGAAAGTAACGAGTAAAGAGTAAAGAGCCCCCATCACGCCAAGTGGCGTATAGGGAATATGGTGTTAGTGACCATAAATTTTACAGACCTTCGGCACATGATTTTCGGGGTAATGTGGTCGGTATTACGCCCGTGCCGCTTTACTTTCCCAGAAAAATATCCGGTACCCATTTAAGGCTGGGTGAATCCGGAAGCCGTCGATCAGGATCGAACCCGACCACTTGTCCTTTGTAGTCCAGTTCTCTAACCACTGAGCTATCGCGGCTCCCTAGTTAATTCACTTGGCCACACAAAATGTATTGAGGATAAAGAAAGTTGTATTTATTTTGATTTGTCTTTAATTATGCTTGTGCAACATTACATCCTTTTCTACTTGTACCTTGAACATTAGCAACAATAACTTGAGTTATTATCTAAAATGTGCTATTTTGGTTTTGGAATTGCCAATAATTCTTCCGCTTCTTCTTTTCTTCCTCATTTGCCTTTCAGCGTCGAGGGAAGGTATAACCTGCGCCAATATTTACTTTCTCTAATGAGGTTTATAGATAAATGTTTATATGGTCTGAGGTTGGTAGCAAGAAATCATGATAAGTCAGTAATTTGGTAAAAATATTCATGTTTTATACTGGATGCTGCTTTGCTGAGCAGCTTCTCACGTGACTGAATCTGCCAATATTGGATAGACAGATCCATCTCCAGGACAAACATGATGTATTCGTGGTGCCTTGCCTCGTCTACTTTTTCCTGCGCATTTTGTCTTCGGAATTTGATATCAGCACTGCCTCGAAAGTTGCTGTGCCGTTTTATTTTAGTTTTGCTCTCCACGTGCTACGATCTGCAGCTAGATCTACCCAGTTTCTTTCACTGATAGAGATTTCCTTCAAGGAAGCCTTGTTAACATCTTTATATTTTAACACTGCTCTGCCTTTTGGTCTCTTTCCGTACTTAAGTTCTCCATACAATATTTGTTTGGGAATACGATTGTTTGCCATTCTTCTTACATGACCCAGCCACCTTAGTCTCCGACTCCTAAGTGTTACCATGATGGATGGGAGTTTGGCTCGTTGTAAGACATTAAAGTTAGTTACTTTGTTCTGCCATTTGATGTTTACAATCTTTCGAAGGCAATGTACATGAAAACTGTTTAACCTTTTCTCCTGGCCAGCATAGGTAGTCCGAGTTTCTGATCCGTGTAGATGTGTACTAAGCACAAAACTTTGGTAAATTTGAATCTCAGTCATGAGTGTTAATTTGGTGTTGGCTATTCTCTATCTTTAAGTTTACCAAATGTGGAAGCTGCCTTTCCGATTCGGGAATGTATTTCTTCTTCAATGGAGACTGTGCTGTGGTCATAGAACCAAGATAGGTGAACTTTCTCACAGGTTCAAGGGGTGTGTTATTTAATGATATAGCTGCGGAACTGGCTACACCTTGTTGTATCATCAGTCTTCTATGTACTTATTGACATGGAGAATAAATCACATGATCTATCTAGATTGTCAATCATTGACTGCAGGACGAACTCATCGTGAGCAACGAGTGCTGCATCATCAGCGAATAGAAGCTCCTTGATTAGGATCTCAACTGTTTTAAATTTCTACGTCAGATGTGCTTGATTGATTAGGCGCCGTCAGACCTTGTACAGATGTAGGTGTCTTCATAGACAGTCTCAAACGCTTTATATAGAAGGGCATCAAACAATATTCCAAATAGGGTAGGGGCAAGAACACATCATTATTTGATCCACAGTTCATCTCAAAGGGCTGCGAAGATTTGCCATCCAACTGGATGTGGCAGACATAGCAGCCAACAGATAAATGCTTATAGACTAACCGATCAGTGCTAGTAGTGGAAACATACGAAAGCTAATTCTATCAACGATTCTTCCTTTCTGACAAAGTATGGAATATTTTAAGCTGTAGTTTCAACTTTGAGGGCAAGATAAGACAGAACTAAACCAACGTACTGACTCCAAAGGTTTTCAACAAGGCCAGACATAAGCATAATAAACTACAAAAACAACTATCATTAAATGGCAGTGGATGGAAAGAAAAACAAACAGTTAAAATTTAACCAAAAAAAAAATATATGTATATACATAAAAGATTAAACAAGTTTTAAAAAGATTAAAATCGATAAAAAGCGTCAAAAACATGCACTAGATAAGAAGATGCTTGAAACAGCTATAACTTGTACTTAAAATAACCGGCACAAATTACCTGTCGATACTTGTTTCAAAGCACACGATAAAAATGTTTCTTCTATGATTATCACTGAGACTCTGGTATCCCGGACTCTCCTATGATAGCTATAGTCGACATAGTACAGTCAGTTTGGGATTTCCAGTGTGAGTTAGACTACCTTGGGACGCAATCAGTAAAAAAACAAATGCCTCGCCTAGCAGTTATCTTAGTGGTTATCTCATTAACGGTTTGAGTTGAGCTGTATTTTCAAACATGGCGATTTAGTACTTAGTACTATCGTCCTGCAGTCTCCTGTGTGTTACCGGGGCCTCATTATGAGGGAAGTAAAGAATAGTGACACTGTGACCTTCCAGGCATGTTGTAAGAGGCGACTAAGGAGGTTGATCGATGGCTTGACAAGCTGTCATTGTAAAAAATATTGTTATGGAAACAGAGCCATAAGTTTTGGAAGCAGTGATCTCTGCATATATGTGCCATTTTGGCACGCAAGGTTTCTGTTTTTTCAGATTGTGGTTCTGCCCTATGTGCCGTCTTCGGCTCGAAAGGACGATAGATAGATAGATTTAGTACATTTCCTCCCCGGCGTGCATTTGTCTTGGACTACTTTCTTAGTCTACATGTTTCCAGTATCATGCAGCAACGCAACAGCTGTTGTTAATCAATCAATCAGCAATAAATCAAGAAATTAACATGTAAATGAATCAATCAAATAGAAAAAAAAAGTATTGTTGTTGTTATCATCGTCATCACAGCACGCAGGACAAATCTATATGTGCTCAATCAAAGATCTCAAGAAATCAGTGATGATCCTGTCCTCCCCCTCCCCGTGCACGAACTCCGTAGCACGGTTTGGGACCCACTATGTGGGTAGTTGTTTGCTGACACATCTACTCGGGGAGTGGTCAATCGTATAGCCTACCCTTTCCGACTTTAAAGCCATGGGTTCTTCTTTAAAGTGCGCAAGAGTACACGGAACTTCCTGTTTATAACCGTTATTCGAAAGGTGAAGACATCGGATCTCAATATTCAGAAATTGTAAAGTAAAAAAAAAAAAAAAAAAAAAAAAAAAAAAAGCGCGGGGGGGGGGGGGAGGCGCCTGCCGGGGGGGGGGGGGTGTGATGCCACCAAAAAAACCCACCGGATTAATTTTTCCCTATTTTTGGAGAGAGAAAAATACCCACCGCCTATAGTGGGCCTTGAGCCCATGTCCTTCTTGGTCGTACCACAAAACCAGTGTTTCTTCACGGAACTTCCGGTTAATATCCCATGAACTGGGATGCATATGCTTCTAGAATACAACAATCGGATACCACGTTTTCCCACTCAGTGAATTGTTTCATTTGCGGCACTTTGGTCTCGAGCCAAGACGCCAGTCTCGAGACAGAGAGGTTGTGGGTTCAAATCACGGCTACACCGATTGGAATTTTTTATTTATGACTTCTCTCTGCGGCAACCACCTTGGTCTCAGCAGCGAGGCCCGGCTTAACACATAAGTTACTCATCGACGGAAAAAATATGAGTGCCTCCGAAGACGGAGTTATCTGCCTGTGCGGCGAGGGGCCCCTGTGCACACGGCTGCCAGGGAAAAATTGATTAACACGCAAAATTCAGTTCCTAGTCTCTAGGGACGTCGTCAGGGTAAAAGCTGGCGAACGAAAAAATAATAACAAGAGAAGCACATGTGAGAAGTATTTGCTGGACTTCAAAAGTGACCATCCCACGAACGCATACATTTTGATGTCTGCGATAACATTAATGTCCCTATCGTATGCAAGGTGTGTTGACAAACTCCAAAGGAGCATAACATAAACTTAAGACAAATCATCGTCGTCAAGTGCCATGCCTTCTGGCGTAGGTGATCATGTCTCTTCACAAATTTCGATCTCGACAATTATTTATCCTTTCTGTTGTTGTCGTTTTACCAAGCCATTCTCTTAAGCTGTCTGGAATCTTTTCCCTTTGCTTCCCTCGATCTCTTCGTCCCTCAGTTTTTCCCTTTTGTCACAATATATTCCAGGTGTTTCCTTCTCTGGACGGTACAACCTGCGGCTGTCCTGGAGGTATGCTCGGGAGAGTAAAAGGCTAAGGGAGGGTTCCATCAAGTAAAAAAGAACCTACCGCCTTGTGGGTGGTACTTCAAGCAACGGCTAGCGGACTCAGCCGTAAACAAAATACTAAGGTTTCGACCTACATGCTGCCTTCTTCAGAGAACGAGAGGAACGACAACAAACGATGAGGCACAGATAAATACTGCTACATCTAAGATGACAAGTGCTGGTGAGTGAAGGAGAAGTAAACAGAGGCATGAGAGATGAAATGGTGATACGAGAGAGAGAGAGAGAGAGAGCGAGAGAGGGAGAGGGGGAGAGAGAAAGAGAGATGTGTTACATGTTAGATCATAGATAAAATCTGGAAATATAAAAGTATAAATAAAAAAATGATTATATATAACAACAGACTTAGCTGGTAGAATCCGTCCGCTTACAAGGATGGAAGGAAGAAAAAGTTAGTATTTTGTTGTGTTCCTTCTTTATAAAGTAAAAAAAAGTTAAAAAAAAAAAAAAAAAAAAGGAAAGCGCCCCCGTCACGCCAAGTGGCGTATAGGGAATATGGTGTTAGTGACCATAAATGTTACAGACCTTCAGCGCATGATTTTTGGGGTAATGTGGTCGGTATTACGCCCGTGGCGCTTTACTTTCCCAGAAAAAAATCTGGTACCCATATAAGGCTGGATGAACCCGGAAGCCTTCATTTGGGATCGAACCCTACCTTTTGTCCTTTGTAGTCCAGTTCACTAACCACTGAGATATCGCGGCTCCCCTTTTTGTAAAGCTGTCCCCATACCTTGTAGGAGCGTATGTTACACCCTACTACTGGTTCCTTGCTACCAGCATTTTGCCGCAGCACTGCATTTATTTGTCCGTTCCCAGCTGAATCGATAGCACGTCGGGCTCCAAACCTGAAGAAAGCGGGTTCGAATCCTGGTAGAGTCAAAAGTTTTTCTATCCGGGGTGAAATAAAAATCTCAGACTCGAACACATCTCTCCGATGGCACTGGACAATCGTCCTTTATTCTCCAGTCCTACAATTTCCCGGACAGACACCAGTAATGGGAAAATGCCGTGAAGATAGTTTTAATGAACGAAACAATCATGGCACGCGATGATGATAACAGGAAGTAAATGATATGGAAATACCCGGAAGTGCTTGTTTGACACGTTTCCTACGTCGCTCGCTAAGAAACGGGCGTTTGTTTCTCATTTAGTGCGCGATGCGAGCGTTCACCCGAAGACCGTTGCAGGCTTGGAAAGTTCTAGTTAACCGATCAGATCATCAGCGTAGAGTTGCTGGCAGTTTCCGGATCTCTCCTTCAACTCTCCATATGTGCGTTATGTTGCTATTTACAGTAACAATTGTGACACTTTGACTTCCGGTCAATATGGTGGATAGGCGCAGGAACCGTTGAGGCACTGTATGAAAAGTGTTTCTTGTTGCTGTTTCCTCATATTCCAAGTCGGGCTTGCTGCCGGAGTTATAGAGTTTAGTGCTCTGTGCACACCGTGAGCTGTGCTTTTCATCCGAATGGTGTTTCTATATTCAGATTGCTTACGATGAATGATAATATATGACGAAGGACAGATCTACTGCGCTCACTTTCGGTGCTGATACGCCTTATGTCTTTTGACGTGTGCTGTGTTTTCTACGATGGGGACTGCAGCTGCCTTTCTTTGTTTAGATTTTCGATGAGATATTATTTCTGATGATTCCACTGGCACGGGCGTTGAGCAATTATGGATTTTCATTCGTTTGCAGTGATACCGGGGCTTTCGAATAACTGCAATTATGATTGCAATATTTGCACCGTTAGGTCCAACACATCCGTGTTAACATGGCGTTTTTCAGTACCGGGGTTGCCTTCCTCTCGATTCCTATTCACTTGGCCAGACTAGACTGGTTAGTCTGTTACTAGAGGAAGAGTGGAGTAGGATCTGGATGGTTCTAATTCATCGATCCTGGCGCAAACCATCATGTATGAGTCGCTAGCAACTTCCGGCCCTGTTGCTGTCAGGGGCCTTGTCTTCGTGGAGAGTAGTAATTTACAGAAAAAATACAAATTTTTCTTTCAGCCCGTCACATCTATCTTCATCACATTGCATTCCTGTAATCGGGTTTGCCTCCCTCATATCATCGTCGAGTGCCTTCTCCGCAACGAAGGTTGGCTACCATGGATCGCCATTCTACTCTGTTTCTTGCTTTGATGGTGCAGGCTGTCATAGATTGACTTGTCCATCTTTTGATGTTACTCGTCCATGTTAGCTTTGGTCTGCCTCTGCCTCTTTTACCTTTTATTTTCCCTTCCAATATTACTTTTAGTAGGCTGTTATGTCTTTTAACATGCCCCAAAAATTTAATTTGTTTTGTCTTAATTGTATTTTGTAGTTCTCTTTTTATTTTCAGTTGTTTTAAAACTTCATCGTTTGTTATCTTTTCTTTCCATCCAATTTTACATATTCTTCTATAAATCCACATTTCAAAGGCTTCGATTTTCTGTTCTGTTCTTCCCTCATATATCCATATTAATTTAACCAAATTGTGTTCTCTGGGACTAACGCTTTGAAGTGGATTAGTATCACGGTAAACTTTATTTGCCGATCAGCATATTTGCTTTGATGTGAGTATACATTTTAACAACATGAAAAATATAGACGCATCAAAGCAAATAACATTAGAACTAAAACGACTAATAGCTAAATGCTATTTTTACTTAACATTCCTGTATGGTGGAGAAACATTTTAAAAAAGTAAATGTAAAGAGCCCCCGTCACGCCAAGTGGCGTATAGGGAATATGGTGTTAGTGACCATTATTTTTACAGACATGATTTTTGGGGTAATGTGGTCGGTATTACGCCCGTTCCGCTTTATTTTCCCAGAAAAAAATCCGGTATCCATTTAAGGCTGGGTGAACCCGGAAGCAGTCGGTCAGGACCGGACCCTGCCTTTTGTCCTTTGTAGTCTAGTTCACTAACCATGAGATATCGCGTCTCCCGGTGCAGAAACATGAGCATTAAATAAGAAAACAGAGGAGAAAATTGAAGCCTTTGAAATGTGGATCTATAGGACAATGAGGAGAATTGAGTGGAAAGAAAGAAAGACAAAATATGTAGTTTAATATGTAGAATCAGATGAAAATAATTAAAAAAAAAACTACTTAACACATTTCGATAAAGAGAACTGAAATTGTTTGGACACATGAAGAGATGTAACACAACATTCTAAAAGTCATCATGGAAGGTGAGGATACAAGGCAGACGAGGCAGAGGCAGACCAAAACCAAAGTGAACAGGTAACGTTATGAGGCGGTAAGATGAATCTATGACAACGTGCACCGTCAAGACAAGAGACAGAGTCAAATAGCGTTCCATGGTAGCCAACCTTCGATGCGGAGACGGCACAGCTATGACATCTCTTAGCCAGCAACTGGACTCTCGTTTGATCAATACAGGAAGAAATGGCACGAGACGTTTTTGTAGAATATTCTGTTTCTTCCTCCTCTTTTTTTTCTCTACTTCTGTTTCTTCCTCCTCTTTTTTCTCTACTTCTGTTTCTTCTCCTCTTTTTCTCTACTTCTTTTCTTCCTCCTCTTTTTTTTTACTTCTGTTTCTCCTCTCTTTTTTTTCTCTACTACTGTTTCTTCCTCCTCTTTTTTCAATCTATTCTATTTTTCTTCCTTCTGTTTCTTCCTCCTCTTTTTCTCTTCCTTCTATTTTTTCTCAAATTAGTTTCTTCCTCCGATTTTTCTCTGCTTAGTTTTTTTCTCTACTTCGGACAAGGGGTAGGGTTCGATCCCAATCGATTCTATTTTTTTCTCAACTTCTGTTTCTTCCTCCTCTTTTTTCTCTGGAAAGTATTTTCTCTTCCTTCTATTTTCTCAACTTCTGTTTCTTCCTCCAAAAATCTCTGCTGATTTTTTCTTACCTCTGTTTCTTCCACCTCCTTTTTTCTCTCCTCTTTTCTCCACTTTCGTTTTTTCTTTTACTTTTTTTTCTTACTGTTTCTTCCTCCTCTTTTTCACTCGAATTCTGTATCTTCCTCTTCTTTTTCTCTGCTCCTGTTTCTTCCACCTCTTTGTTTCTCTACTTCTGTTTTTTCCTTCTCTTTTTTATCCCTGTATTTTTCTTCTTCCTCTAAATCTTCCTTTTTTTTCCTCTCGCTCTTCTTTTTTCCCTTTATTTTCCTTCTTTCCTTCTCCCCCCCCCCCCTATTTCTTTCTTTCTCTTCCACCTCTATTTCTATTCTCCTATCTTGTTCTTCTTCCGTTCCTACATCTTTCCTTCTTTGTCCCCTTCTTCATCGTCGCAGTCGTTATCAAATTTCGTTGAACTGTGTTTTACATCTTCCAGTTTACATCTTCATCGTTCGTCAGCACGGACATGGCATCTTAAAATGACTCATTTTCTAGTTTAAAAAAATAAAAACAAAAAAAAACAATAATAATACTAATAACAACGAAGAGTGATTTTTATTTGGAAAATCAAAACTATATTTAAGATTACTGTCCACGTTGCCGTTCTTTAAAGATAAAAAAAGACACGATCTTTGTTTATTGATCACCTTTATCGGCGAGTCTCCTGTATGTTTAAAGCGACGTCAGACGTCAGACGTAAATGCAAAAAAAAGCTGAAAGGGGGAGAAGTAGGTGTATTGTATATTAAAGGCAAAACGCCAAGCCATAAATATTTGTGACTCACGAAATTTGCACTTATCTTACGCAAAAAAAAATAGGTAAACTATGAAGAAGTCACACCAGTGATTATTGTCATATCTAAACAAAAATAAATATTACGTAGGCGTGCGCTGAATATTTCAATCACCACTCATAAAACATACAACACATCATACAAAAAAAGGCTCTCTGCATTAGGAAGGAAACATATATCGATCGACACAGCATCATGTCGCCAGGTAAACGTGTTGGTTGAGGCTGCTAATATTAGAGTGAATTAGAATGAATCACATGTTTAGTTAGCCCTTGTTCATTCATGTTTTTTTCCCTTCTTTCCTCCCTTCCTCAATTTCCCCCTTCCTTCCTCATTTCAAATTCCAGGTAATCGTCTAGGCTCTGCTGACTGGCTTCATCAAACATTTTCTATTTCAATCATCTATTGCGAAGTTGAGGCCCCGCGGTTCTTTGATATTATCTTCCCTAATCCCATCTCTTTCTTTGTTTACCTCTCACTCTTTCTACTTTCACAGTTTTAATTTGTGATATGGTCTAAGTTATAGATGCTCACAAACCTCAACGATAACATATCATCTCCATAGCTTATATAAGTGATACGGCCTAAGTTATAGATGCCCACAAACCTCACGATAACATATCATCTCCATAGCTTATATTAGTGATACGGCCTAAGTTATAGATGCCACAAACCTCAACGATAACATATCATCTCCATAGCTTATATTAGTGATACGGCCTAAGTTATAGGTGCCCACATACCTCACGATAACATATCATCTCCATAGCTTATATTAGTAATACGGTCTAAGTTGTAGATGCCTACAAACCTCAACGATAACATATAATCTCCATAGCTTATATTAGTGATACGGCCTAAGTTATAGATGCCCCCGAAACCTCACGATAACATTTCATCTCCATAGCTTATATTAGTGATTCGACCTAAGTTATAGATGCCCACAAACCTCACGATAACATGTCATCTCCATAGCTTATATTAGTGATACGACCTAAGTTATAGATGCCCACAAACCTCAACGATAACATATCATCTCCATAGCTTATCTTAGTGATACGACCCAAGTTATAGATGCCCACAAACTTCACGATAACATTTCATCTCCTTAGCTTATATTTGTGATATGATCTAAGTAATAGATGCCCACAAACTTCACGATAACATTTCATCTCCATAGCTTATATTTGTGATACGACCTAAGTAATAGATGCCCACAAACTTCACGAGAACATTTCATCTTCATAGCTTATAGTTGTGATATGGTCTGAGTAATAGATGACCACGAAAAGTAAAGTAAAATACCTCCGTCACGCCAAGTGACGAATAGGGAATATGGTGTTAGTGACAATAAATTTTACAGACTTTCAGCACATGGTTTTTGGGGTATTATGGTCGGTATTACGCCCGTGCCGCTTTACTTTCCCAGAAAAAAATCCGGTACCCATTTAAGGCTGGGTGAACGCGGGCCCAAGAAAAATGGTAGGAACAAAACCCTGCCAAGAATATATAGAACAACAACAACTTAAATGGTTTGGCCACCTGGTCAGAATGAATCCTCACCAATCACCATCAAGGGCGTTCTTCTCGAGAATGCATGGGAAAAAGACCAAGAGGAAGACCCAGAAGAAGATGGATAGATGCAGTGACAGAGACATGTAACAACAAAGGAAAATCACTAATTCAGACAGTTCGAGCAGCTCAAGAACGACAAATGATATAAACCACGACACCTTTTAGGCATCAGTGAAAAGAGAAAAGAAGAGGAAGAACGCGGGCCCCGTCGATTTGGATCGAACACTGCCTCTTGTCCTTTGTAGTCCAGTCAACTAACCACTGAGCTATCTCCCTTTATATATTCTATGGCGGGAATTATTCCTACCTTTTTTCTCAGTTCTTCATTTCTGATCTTATCTGTCTGGCTGTTTCTGTTATTTGTCTAACACGCTTAATCTCGATAGTGTTTTTTTTTCTTATCGTTCTTGCATCTAGGATCCAGGTCTGGCATTGGCAGCACAACGTTGAATTGAAGATTCATGTACGACTGTTTATCATATCACAATTCATATAACAAGAGGGCGCATCGGCGTGATTTTAGGGCATAGAGTGATATTCATTTTTCCTTGTCGTCAAATACGTGTAATATGACATAAATCATCGTTCTATCTTACGCCGTTTTCATCGTTATATTCGGACAATGTCATTTGCACTTCCAATTACTTTCATGAGAGTACTCAAAATATATCAACAAATTGCACACACTCATTATGGGAGTAAGCAATGAAGGGTAATTATTTCTAGAAAGTGCTAAAAATGGTAGAGAGTTCATCGGTGTTATATAGAACCAGTTCTGATCTATGGGAGTGAATCATGGACAGTAGATAAACAAATGAAAAGACGTTAAGAGGCTACAGAGATAGGATTTCTCAAAAGAATGTTGAAAGTCTCCTGGAGAGTTAAAAAGACCAACGAGGACATTCTCAAAGAGGCCAACACAAAAAGGGAGCTCCTAACAAACATCAGAGAGAACTTTCGATATTTTTCGGGGACATCATGATAATAGGACAGTTAGAATATTTGGTTGAAACTGGTAAAATACAGGGAAAGAGATATCGCAAACGACAAAGAGAGAAGATACTAGATAGCCTGATGTAATGGCATGTAAAACAGTCTTCTGAATTTCTTTTTTTCATTTCTGCGCACGTTAAGCTTCTCATGGCTGCTGAAAAAAAAATAGCCCAACATGGCCGTTGTTCGTGCACAAATATTTATGGCTTTTTTTAAATGATACCCTTTGATCGTGTCGGATGTGGGGGTCGCGATAGCTCATTGGTTTGTGGACGAAACTACTAATGGACAAGAAGTCGAGTTCAATCATGATCGGCAGCTTCCAGGTTCACCCAGCCTTAAATTGGTACTGGATTTTTTTTTTCTGGGAAAGTAAAGTGACATAATATACAAAATATGATAACACAAAACATGTGACGTTTACACAAGTACTCGTGACGAAGATCTAACACGATAAATATCCTTTATAAAATAGGACTGGTCTTCTAAGGGCAAAAGGCACGGTAGCTTATTAGTAAGGGAACTGTACTACCAAAGACAAGGGGTCGGGTTTGATCCTCATCAAAGGTTCTTCATCTTCCTCTTTTCTCTTTCACTGCATCTATCCATCTTCTTCTTTCTCTTGTCACTGCATCTATCCATCTTCTTCTTTTCTCTTGTCACTGCATCTATCCATCTTCTCTTTCTCTTGTCACTGCATCTATCCATCTTCTTCTTTTCTCTTGTCACTGCATCTATCCATCTCTTCTTTTCTCTTGTCACTGCATCTATCCATCTTCTTCTTTTCTCTTGTCACTGCATCTATCCATCTTCTTCTTTCTCTTGTCACTGCATCTATCCATCTTCTTCTTTCTCTGTCACTGCATCTATCCATCTTCTTCTTTTCTCTTGTCACTGCATCTATCCATCTTCTTCTTTTCTCTTGTCACTGCATCTATCCATCTTCTCTTTTCTCTTGTCACTGCATCTATCCATCTTCTTCTTTTCTCTTGTCACTGCATCTATCCATCTTCTTCTTTTCTCTTGTCACTGCATCTATCCATCTTCTTCTTTTCTCTTGTCACTGCATCTATCCATCTTCTTCTTTTCTCTTGTCACTGCATCTATCCATCTTCTTCTTTTCTCTTGTCACTGCATCTATCCATCTTCTTCTTTTCTCTTGTCACTGCATCTATCCATCTTCTTCTTTTCTCTTGTCACGCATCTATCAGCTTCTTCTTCTCTTGTCACTGCATTATCCATGTTCTTCTTTTCTCTTGTCACTGCATCTATCCATCCTCTTTCTCTTGTCACTGATACCTAAAAGGTGTCGTGGTTATATCATTTGTCGTTCTTGAGCTGCTCGAACTGTCTGAATTAGTGATTTTCCTTTGTTGTTACATGTCTCTATCACTGCATCTATCCATCTTCTTCTTTTCTCTTGTCACTGATACCTAAAAGGTGTCGTGGTTATATCATTTGTCGTTCTTGAGCTGCTCGAACTGTCTGAATTAGTGATTTTCCTTTGTTGTTACATGTCTCTATCACTGCATCTATCCAACTTCTTCTTTTCTCTTGTCACTGCATCTATCCATCTTCTTCTTTTCTCTTGTCACTGCATCTATCCATCTTCTTCTTTTCTCTTGTCACTGCATCTATCCAACTTCTTCTTTTCTCTTGTCACTGCATCTATCCAATTCTTCTTTCTCTTGTCACTGCATCTATCCAACTTCTTCTTTTCTCTTGTCACTGCATCTATCCAACTTCTTCTTTTCTCTTGTCACTGATACCTAAAAGGTGTCGTGGTTATATCATTTGTCGTTCTTGAGCTGCTCGAACTGTCTGAATTAGTGATTTTCCTTTGTTGTTACATGTCTCTATCACTGCATCTATCCATCTTCTTCTTTTCTCTTGTCACTGATACCTAAAAGGTGTCGTGGTTATATCATTTGTCGTTCTTGAGCTGCTCGAACTGTCTGAATTAGTGATTTTCCTTTGTTGTTACATGTCTCTATCACTGCATCTATCCATCTTCTTCTTTTCTCTTGTCACTGATACCTAAAAGGTGTCGTGGTTATATCATTTGTCGTTCTTGAGCTGCTCGAACTGTCTGAATTAGTGATTTTCCTTTGTTGTTACATGTCTCTATCACTGCATCTATCCATCTTCTTCTTTTCTCTTGTCACTGATACCTAAAAGGTGTCGTGGTTATATCATTTGTCGTTCTTGAGCTGCTCGAACTGTCTGAATTAGTGATTTTCCTTTGTTGTTACATGTCTCTATCACTGCATCTATCCAACTTCTTCTTTTCTCTTGTCACTGATACCTAAAAGGTGTCGTGGTTATATCATTTGTCGTTCTTGAGCTGCTCGAACTGTCTGAATTAGTGATTTTCCTTTGTTGTTACATGTCTCTATCACTGCATCTATCCAACTTCTTCTTTTCTCTTTTCACTGATACCTAAAAGGTGTCGTGGTTATATCATTTGTCGTTCTTGAGCTGCTCGAACTGTCTGAATTAGTGATTTTCCTTTGTTGTTACATGTCTCTGTCACTGCATCTATCCAACTTCTTCTTTTCTCTTTCACTGATACCTAAAAGGTGTCGTGGTTATATCATTTGTCGTTCTTGAGCTGCTCGAACTGTCTGAATTAGTGATTTTCCTTTGTTGTTACATGTCTCTATCACTGCATCTATCCAACTTCTTCTTTTCTCTTGTCACTGATACCTAAAAGGTGTCGTGGTTTATATCATTTGTCGTTCTTGAGCTGCTCGAACTGTCTGAATTAGTGATTTTCCTTTGTTGTTACATGTCTCTATCACTGCATCTATCCAACTTCTTCTTTTCTCTTGTCACTGATACCTAAAAGGTGTCGTGGTTATATCATTTGTCGTTCTTGAGCTGCTCGAACTGTCTGAATTAGTGATTTTCCTTTGTTGTTACATGTCTCTATCACTGCATCTATCCATCTTCTTTTCTCTTTTCACTGATACCTAAAAGGTGTCGTGGTTTATATCATTTGTCGTTCTTGAGCTGCTCGAACTGTCTGAATTAGTGATTTTCCTTTGTTGTTACATGTCTCTATCACTGCATCTATCCAACTTCTTCTTTTCTCTTGTCACTGATACCTGAAAGGTGTCGTGGTTATATCATTTGTCGTTCTTGAGCTGCTCGAACTGTCTGAATTAGTGATTTTCCTTTGTTGTTACATGTCTCTATCACTGCATCTATCCAACTTCTTCTTTTCTCTTGTCACTGATACCTAAAAGGTGTCGTGGTTTATATCATTTGTCGTTCTTGAGCTGCTCGAACTGTCTGAATTAGTGATTTTCCTTTGTTGTTACATGTCTCTATCACTGCATCTATCCAACTTCTTCTTTTCTCTTGTCACTGATACCTAAAAGGTGTCGTGGTTATATCATTTGTCGTTCTTGAGCTGCTCGAACTGTCTGAATTAGTGATTTTCCTTTGTTGTTACATGTCTCTATCACTGCATCTATCCAACTTATTCTTTTCTCTTTTCACTGATACCTAAAAGGTGTCGTGGTTTATATCAGTTGTCGTTCTTGAGCTGCTCGAACTGTCTGAATTAGTGATTTTCCTTTGTTGTTACATGTCTCTATCACTGCATCTATCCATCTTCTTTTCTCTTTTCACTGATACCTAAAAGGTGTCGTGGTTTATATCATTTGTCGTTCTTGAGCTGCTCGAACTGTCTGAATTAGTGATTTTCCTTTGTTGTTACATGTCTCTATCACTGCATCTATCCAACTTCTTCTTTTCTCTTGTCACTGATACCTAAAAGGTGTCGTGGTTATATCATTTGTCGTTCTTGAGCTGCTCGAACTGTCTGAATTAGTGATTTTCCTTTGTTGTTACATGTCTCTATCACTGCATCTATCCATCTTCTTTTCTCTTGTCACTGATACCTAAAAGGTTACGTGGTTTATATCAGTTGTCGTTCTTGAGCTGCTCGAACTGTCTGAATTAGTGATTTTCCTTTGTTGTTACATGTCTCTATCACTGCATCTATCCAACTTCTTCTTTTCTCTTGTCACTGATACCTGAAAGGTGTCGTGGTTATATCATTTGTCGTTCTTGAGCTGCTCGAACTGTCTGAATTAGTGATTTTCCTTTGTTGTTACATGTCTCTATCACTGCATCTATCCAACTTCTTCTTTTCTCTTGTCACTGATACCTGAAAGGTGTCGTGGTTATATCATTTGTCGTTCTTGTGCTGCTCGAACTGTCTGAATTAGTGATTTTCCTTTGTTGTTACATGTCTCTATCACTGCATCTATCCAACTTCTTCTTTTCTCTTGTCACTGATACCTAAAAGGTGTCGTGGTTATATCATTTGTCGTTCTTGAGCTGCTCGAATGTCTGAATTAGTGATTTTCCTTTGTTGTTACATGTCTCTATCACTGCATCTATCCAACTTCTTCTTTTCTCTTGTCACTGATACCTAAAAGGTGTCGTGGTTATATCATTTGTCGTTCTTGAGCTGCTCGAATTGTCTGAATTAGTGATTTTCCTTTGTTGTTACATGTCTCTATCACTGCATCTATCCAACTTCTTCTTTCTCTTGTCACTGATACCTAAAAGGTGTCGTGGTTATATCATTTGTCGTTCTTGAGCTGCTCGAATTGTCTGAATTAGTGATTTTCCTTTGTTGTTACATGTCTCTATCACTGCATCTATCCAACTTCTTCTTTTCTCTTGTCACTGATACCTGAAAGGTGTCGTGGTTTATATCATTTGTCGTTCTTGAGCTGCTCGAACTGTCTGAATTAGTGATTTTCCTTTGTTGTTACATGTCTCTATCACTGCATCTATCCAACTTCTTCTTTTCTCTTGTCACTGATACCTAAAAGGTGTCGTGGTTATATCATTTGTCGTTCTTGAGCTGCTCGAACTGTCTGAATTAGTGATTTTCCTTTGTTGTTACATGTCTCTATCACTGCATCTATCCAACTTCTTCTTTTCTCTTTTCACTGATACCTGAAAGGTGTCGTGGTTATATCATTTGTCGTTCTTGAGCTGCTCGAACTGTCTGAATTAGTGATTTTCCTTTGTTGTTACATGTCTCTATCACTGCATCTATCCAACTTCTTCTTTTCTCTTGTCACTGATACCTAAAAGGTGTCGTGGTTATATCATTTGTCGTTCTTGAGCTGCTCGAACTGTCTGAATTAGTGATTTTCCTTTGTTGTTACATGTCTCTATCACTGCATCTATCCAACTTCTTCTTTTCTCTTGTCACTGATACCTAAAAGGTGTCGTGGTTATATCATTTGTCGTTCTTGAGCTGCTCGAACTGTCTGAATTAGTGATTTTCCTTTGTTGTTACATGTCTCTATCACTGCATCTATCCAACTTCTTCTTTTCTCTTGTCACTGATACCTAAAAGGTGTCGTGGTTATATCATTTGTCGTTCTTGAGCTGCTCGAACTGTCTGAATTAGTGATTTTCCTTTGTTGTTACATGTCTCTATCACTGCATCTATCCAACTTCTTCTTTTCTCTTGTCACTGATACCTAAAAGGTGTCGTGGTTATATCATTTGTCGTTCTTGAGCTGCTCGAACTGTCTGAATTAGTGATTTTCATTTGTTGTTACATGTCTCTATCACTGCATCTATCCAACTTCTTCTTTTCTCTTGTCACTGATACCTAAAAGGTGTCGTGGTTATATCATTTGTCGTTCTTGAGCTGCTCGAACTGTCTGAATTAGTGATTTCCTTTGTTGTTACATGTCTCTATCACTGCATCTATCCAACTTCTTCTTTTCTCTTGTCACTGATACCTAAAAGGTGTCGTGGTTATATCATTTGTCGTTCTTGAGCTGCTCGAACTGTCTGAATTAGTGATTTTCCTTTGTTGTTACATGTCTCTATCACTGCATCTATCCAACTTCTTCTTTTCTCTTGTCACTGATACCTAAAAGGTGTCGTGGTTATATCATTTGTCGTTCTTGAGCTGCTCGAACTGTCTGAATTAGTGATTTTCCTTTGTTGTTACATGTCTCTATCACTGCATCTATCCAACTTCTTCTTTTCTCTTGTCACTGATACCTAAAAGGTGTCGTGGTTATATCATTTGTCGTTCTTGAGCTGCTCGAACTGTCTGAATTAGTGATTTTCCTTTGTTGTTACATGTCTCTATCACTGCATCTATCCAACTTCTTCTTTTCTCTTGTCACTGATACCTGAAAGGTGTCGTGGTTATATCATTTGTCGTTCTTGAGCTGCTCGAACTGTCTGAATTAGTGATTTTCCTTTGTTGTTACATGTCTCTGTCACTGCATCTATCCAACTTCTTCTTTTCTCTTGTCACTGATACCTAAAAGGTGTCGTGGTTATATCATTTGTCGTTCTTGAGCTGCTCGAACTGTCTGAATTAGTGATTTTCCTTTGTTGTTACATGTCTCTGTCACTGCATCTATCCAACTTCTTCTTTTCTCTTGTCACTGATACCTAAAAGGTGTCGTGGTTTATATCATTTGTCGTTCTTGTGCTGCTCGAACTGTCTGAATTAGTGATTTTCCTTTGTTGTTACATGTCTCTATCACTGCATCTATCCAACTTCTTCTTTTCTCTTGTCACTGATACCTAAAAGGTGTCGTGGTTTATATCATTTGTCGTTCTTGTGCTGCTCGAACTGTCTGAATTAGTGATTTTCCTTTGTTGTTACATGTCTCTATCACTGCATCTATCCAACTTCTTCTTTTCTCTTGTCACTGATACCTAAAAGGTGTCGTGGTTATATCATTTGTCGTTCTTGAGCTGCTCGAACTGTCTGAATTATTGATTTTCCTTTGTTGTTACATGTCTCTATCACTGCATCTATCCAACTTCTTCTTTTCTCTTGTCACTGATACCTAAAAGGTGTCGTGGTTATATCATTTGTCGTTCTTGAGCTGCTCGAACTGTCTGAATTAGTGATTTTCCTTTGTTGTTACATGTCTCTATCACTGCATCTATCCAACTTCTTCTTTTCTCTTGTCACTGATACCTAAAAGGTGTCGTGGTTATATATTTGTCGTTCTTGAGCTGCTCGAACTGTCTGAATTAGTGATTTTCCTTTGTTGTTACATGTCTCTATCACTGCATCTATCCAACTTCTTCTTTTCTCTTGTCACTGATACCTAAAAGGTGTCGTGGTTTATATCATTTGTCGTTCTTGAGCTGCTCGAACTGTCTGAATTAGTGATTTTCCTTTGTTGTTACATGTCTCTATCACTGCATCTATCCAACTTCTTCTTTTCTCTTTTCACTGATACCTAAAAGGTGTCGTGGTTATATCATTTGTCGTTCTTGAGCTGCTCGAACTGTCTGAATTAGTGATTTTCCTTTGTTGTTACATGTCTCTATCACTGCATCTATCCAACTTCTTCTTTTCTCTTGTCACTGATACCTAAAAGGTGTCGTGGTTTATATCATTTGTCGTTCTTGAGCTGCTCGAACTGTCTGAATTAGTGATTTCCTTTGTTGTTACATGTCTCTATCACTGCATCTATCAACTTCTTCTTTTCTCTTGTCACTGATACCTAAAAGGTGTCGTGGTTATATCATTTGTCGTTCTTGAGCTGCCTGAACTGTCTGAATTAGTGATTTTCCTTTGTTGTTACATGTCTCTATCACTGCATCTATCCAACTTCTTCTTTTCTCTTTTCACTGATACCTAAAAGATGTCGTGGTTTATATCATTGTCGTTCTGTGCTGCTCGAACTGTCTGAATTAGTGATTTTCCTTTGTTGTTACATGTCTCTATCACTGCATCTATCCAACTTCTTCTTTTCTCTTGTCACTGATACCTAAAAGGTGTCGTGGTTTATATCATTTGTCGTTCTTGAGCTGCTCGAACTGTCTGAATTAGTGATTTTCCTTTGTTGTTACATGTCTCTATCACTGCATCTATCCAACTTCTTCTTTTCTCTTGTCACTGATACCTAAAAGGTGTCGTGGTTTATATCATTTGTCGTTCTTGAGCTGCTCGAACTGTCTGAATTAGTGATTTTCCTTTGTTGTTACATGTCTCTATCACTGCATCTATCCAACTTCTTCTTTTCTCTTGTCACTGATACCTAAAAGGTGTCGTGGTTATATCATTTGTCGTTCTTGAGCTGCTCGAACTGTCTGAATTAGTGATTTTCCTTTGTTGTTACATGTCTCTATCACTGCATCTATCCAACTTCTTCTTTTCTCTTGTCACTGATACCTAAAAGGTGTCGTGGTTATATCATTTGTCGTTCTTGAGCTGCTCGAACTGTCTGAATTAGTGACTTTCCTTTGTTGTTACATGTCTCTGTCACTGCATCTATCCATCTTCTTCTGGGCCTTCCTCTTGGTCTTTTTCCATGCATTCTCGAGAAGAACGCCCTTGATGGTGATTGGTGAGGATTCATTCTGACCAGGTGACCCAACCATTTAAATTGTTGTTGTTCTATATATTCTTGGCAGGGTTTTATTCCTACCATTTTTCCTATGGTTTCATTTGGTATTCTATCACTTCTTGTGTTGTTTGTTACTTTCTCAAGCATCGCATCTCACATGTATTGATCTTTCTTAAATGTGATTTAGAAAGTGTCCATGTTTGACTTTAGTAGCACAAATTTGGTATGAAAATGCTATTTATCATTTGTTGTTTAGCTGAACAAACATAGAAATGTTTGGATGTCTTGGCAATGGTGAAAGCTGGTATGTGACAGCATTTGCTGTTTGTATTCTCATGTCAATTCTCTGTCTAGTTTACCATCTTCTATAAATATTGTGCACATGAAAGGTTCAACCAACCGTAAATAGGTACCGGAGTTTTCTGAGAAAGAAAGAGAGCACTGTCGTAGTATTGATCATTTTACCCCCACAAATAGACTGACGAAGGTCTAATTAACAGAAATTATTGCCATTAACACAATACAAGTATATCCTATGCACCATCATGTGGTGTGTGTACGTGTTGTAGAGCACTTTCTATCCTTATTTTGTTCTTATTCTACTGAGGGCGGAATCAGAAGTCATAATGTAAATACTCGTATTTAAGGTATGCTGATGATACAGCATGATAAAGAGATATATACATAAGATATGATCTTAATCGCTAAGAGTGAAAATGAGTTACAAGAAATGTCAGACATTATAGTGAAAGAAACACAAAAATAAAGAACTCAGACTTATTAGCAGAAAGACAGAAGTAACGGTAACAACAAAGAAAAAGACATCACCTCAGTGCAAAATATAGACAAGTGGAACAATATTAAAACAGGTAAATGAATTTAAATATTTCGGAAACCTTGTTAACCTCAGATGGAAGATGTACAAAAGAGGTGAGATGCAGAATGACTCAGGAAAAAGCAGCTTTCCAAAAAATGAGGAAGATACTATGCAATCCATTTTTGATAATAGAAACAAGAAAAGAGTTCTTAAATGTTATGTAGAACCAGTCTTAACATATGGATGTGAACCATGGACAATAGGGCAACGGACAAGAAAATCACTG
>JAVIAB010000041.1:52325365-52387865 GCA_032433765.1 Megaustenia siamemsis | reverse complement strand
AGTGGCGTATAGGGAATATGGTGTTAGTGACCATAATTTTACAGACCTTCAGCGCATGATTTTTAGGGTAATGTGGTCGGTATTACGCCCGTACCGCTTTACTTTCCCAGAAAATCCGGTACCCATTTAAGGCTGGGTGAACCCGAAAGCCGTCGGTTGGGATCGAACCCTACCTCTTGTCTTTTGTAGTCCAGTTCACTAACCACTGAGTTATCGCGGCTCCCGTATTAAGTGGAAGACACAAATTAGAGCGACTTTTCGGCTTAATAAGCCTGTGTGTGTAATACGTTTGTTCCTGCTGAAGGCCTATAGAGCCAAAACGTTGTTCTAATTTATGTCGTCTACTTATTACGTAAAGAATGGCATTAATAGTGAATGGTGTCACTGTGACATGTGAATTCAATGTAAGGGATCTACAGGGCATGACAGTTTGAGAATCGCTGAATTTATTCTACTTTCCGGTTTTCCACATTTTATTATTTTTACTGCTAGTGTTATTATTGTTAATTTAATGTTTTATTTTAATTCATATTTTAGTTTTCTACTAATAATTTTATACTGGATGTTAAAACGTTAAACCCTGACCCAAATAACACCTCCTATCGGCTGCACTGGGATTGCGACCTTAATTCTTCCACAGCCCTCATAGACAACTCCTGATATGCGCCAGAAATTGGATAGCAGCTGTAATGATAGTTATTAACAATTATTATCGCTGTTATATATATATATATATATAATATATATATATATATATATATATATATATATATATATATATATATATATTTTCATTTCATTTTTACCCCCGTCACGCCAAGTGGCGTATAGGGAAATATGGTGTTAGTGACCCTATATTTTACAGACCTTCAGCACATGATTTTTGGGGTAATGTGGTCAGTATTACGCCCATGCTGCTTTACTTCCCAGAAAAAAATCCGGTACCCATTTAAGGCTGGGTGAACCCGGAAGCCGTCGGTTGGGATCGAACCCTACCCCTTGTCCGTGGTAGTCCAGTTCACTAACCACTGAGCTATCGCGGCTCCCTTATATATATATATAAATTGACACAATTCCAAAAATCAGCCTGGAGTTGAAAATACAAGGTAAACGAGACAGAGGCAGAAACAAACTAAACGGGACTAACTACATCCAGTGATAGACGTGTGAACCTATGACGGCGGCGTAGAACAGAAAATCAAGAGGCAGAGTGGAAAGGCTATCCACCGTGTCAAACTTCGACTGCGAGACAACACAAGATGATGTGGTACATTCCGGGGTTAACGAAAGAGCGGATAGGCTAGCTAGCTGTGCTGTCGTCGAAGACAGTAAACTAATGGATCAGGCAAACGTCACTAATGTCTTTCGAATTGCCGGAAGAGCACAGAACTTTAAAACACCTACAGTTCACAACAGAAAATGTTCTCCCAACAGGTGCGGTACTTCCTGGTAGATAAACAGTAAACTCTACAAAATCATAAATGTCATGAAAGTCTAGATGGTTTTTGCTCACTTCAGAAAATACACCTGTACCCATCTATCAAAAACAGGAATGTTCTCTGTACTTAAAAGAAAGAAGAAAAAAATTAAAAACGGGACAAAATAAATTGAAAATTTTATGAAAAACGGGACAAAATTTACAATTTTAAAAAAGGGACACGAAGGTAAAGGTAAAGTACGAGACTTGAATCAGCGTCTTCGCACGCGAGTTTCCACCCATATGTGCTCGAGCGCCTATCCAGAAGTGTTCGGAGACTTCTGGATAGTGTCGCTTCAAGCATCGAAACTTACAATGCGAGGCGGCATTCCTCATCTTCCCAGAGTATTACCCTGGTACCTATTTCTGTCAGCGGCTGGCTCAACCACGGGGTTTTTTTTTTCAAACCACGAGTACAATTTGCACTGCTTCCACTGCAGGAATAGATCACGGGTTGTCAGAACCCAGTCGGTGGTTTTCTGTACTAGGATACCGAAGCCTCCACGTTACACAAATGATATTTATACTAAAACGACAGAACAGGTGGAAAATGTTTTTAAAAAAAAAAATTAAAAAAGGCACTCCCCCATTCAGCATCGACTGACTTTTTTTTTTATTTGGCTGTAAAAAAAAACAGCAAGAATATAACTAAATCGGCAACACAAAAGACACAGAAGCAACAAGCAAAGTCTTGTTCGTAAGCAACCAAGTAATAATTCACGAGAACACAGAATGTCGGCAAGAATACAGAAACAAATTAGACTCTACAAGCAGATAACCTGGCACGGAACTTAATCATTTATAAAACAAAAATAATGAATAATCACGAGGGGTATAGACAACATCAACATAAAGATAGACGACAAACAAAGGAAATAAGTCAGTGAATGCAATTACCAGAACTGTGAATGTAATTACCAGAACTGTGAATGTAATTACCAGAACTGGCTTGTAGCAAACAACACTAAACAAGCAGCGGATAAAAAATAATTTTTGAAAGTGCAATAAAACGTGTTAGATTATTGGCTAAATGACAGAGTAATTGGCTAACAAAGAATTAAAAAAACTGCAATAGCGTCTCATTAATATGAGCAAAAAATGTCCTATCACAAGTATATCAGATTAAAGTCATGATAATAGGTAGGACAATAAAGAACATGACAATCATCATCGTCATTATTATCATCGTGTGCCAATCTTCTCAGTATTACTGTATGGTGCAGAAACATGGACATTAGACAAGAAAACAGAACAGAAAATTGAAGCCTTTGGAATGTGGATTTACAGAGGAATAGGTATAATTGTATGGAAAGAAAAGAAAACAAACGATGACGTTTTAAAACAACTAAAAATGAAAAGAGAACTATTAAACACAATTCAAACAAAACAAATGAAATTTTGGGGGCATGTTAAAAGACACAACAGCCTACTAAAAGTAATATTGGAAGGGAAAATACAAGGTAAAATAGGCAGAGGCAGACCAAGGCTAACATGGGCTAGTAACATCAAAGGATGGACATGTCAGCCTATGACAATCTGCATCATCAAAGCAAGAGACAGAGTGGAATGGCACTTCATGGTAGCCAATCTTCGATGCGGAGACAGCACCCAATGATGATGAACACACATCACAGCCGTAAATTAATCACTGCAAAATTAAAAGAATATCCGAGCAGAGTCAGGGAGTCATCACTAAGGTCATCACTAAGGTCATCACCAAGGTCATCACTAAGGTCATCACTAAGGTCATCACTAAGGTCATCACTAAGGTCATCACTAAGGTCATCACTAAGGTCATCACTAAGGTCATCACTAAGGTCATCACTAAGGTCATCACTAAGGTCATCACTAAGGTCATCACTAAGGTCATCACTAAGGTCATCGCTAAGAGAAGCAACGAAATGGGAACTTAGGGAAATTGTTGGGCATCAAGCCAATCTTGCACTGTATATATCTATCTATTGGCCTTTCGAGCCGTAGCCAGCCCATAGGGCATAGACCAAGATACTCCTTCTCTTATATGAATTTTTGTTCTAGCCGTTTTCAATTCTTTTAAAGATATTTTATCAAATCTCGCAATTTGTCTCTGTTCTGTGCAAGCAGCTCTATCTCATTGAGGGAGCCGATTCCTATTGCTCTTGCCTCTCTCATCAATGTTCTTCTCAGTGTCTCTCTGGGTCTTCCTCTTTTTCTCTTACCTGTTGTTTCCCATATGAGGGCTTGCTTTGCTATTCGGTTATTATCTCTTCTCATCACATGTCCAACATATGACTATCGTCTTTTCTTTATTACTGAAGATATTAGTGGTTGATTGGCGATTTCTCTAATTTCCTCGTTTGTTTTGAATTCGTTCCACGCTATACCAAGTATTTTCCTTAGACATTTATTTTCGAATGCGTTCAACTTTGTTTCTATATCTCTTGTTGTTTTCCAGCTTTCACACGCATACGTAAGGGTTGATAGTACATTTGATTTAAATAGTCTAAGTTTTGTGTTTGTGCTGATGAGTTTTGTTTTCCACAACTTTTCAAGGCTTCTGAAAGACATTGCTGCTTTAGCTATTCTGATTCTAATTTCTTTGCTTGTATCCCTTTTCGATCAATGTGACTTACAAGATAGATAAAGTAATCGATCTCTTCTACTGGTTTATTTTCCATGTATATTTTGTCGTCTGTTGGAATTAAACTTTTCATGACTTTAGTCTTTTCATGATTGATCTCAAGCCCAATTTTGCTTGCTATTGATGATAGTTCATTTGTGTTTTCCTGCATCGTTTTTATCTGGCTGCTGATGATATATACACGGACAATAATTCCAACGGTTCGGAAAATTTCAGAGAGTGTCTTAATTTGTACCATTCGGGTCAAGATAGACGAGACAGAGGCAGACGAAGACTAAAGTTGACTGATAACACCAAAAGGTGGACAGGTGAATCTATGACAACGTGCACTATCAAGACTAGAGACAGAGTTGAGTGGCGCTCCATGGTAGCCAACCTTCAATGTGGAGACTGCATCCGATAAATGAGTTAGTTCAGGACATATACCAGGTTAATTGGTGAAATACAGACCACGAGGAAGAACAGGAAAAAGATGGCGGGATGATATTAAAGATACCTTGCAACAACACAAGATGACTATCAAAGGAGCAATAAGACAAGATGACTATCAAACGAGAAACAAGATAAGATGACTTTTAAAGGAGCAACAAGACAAGATGACTATCAAAGGAACAACAAGACACGATGACTATCAAAGGAGCAACAAGACAAGATGACTATCAAGGAGCAATAAGACAAGATGACTATCAAAGAAGCAACAAGAGACAAGATGACTATCAAAGGAGAAACAGGACAAGATGACTATCAAAGGAGCAACAAGACAAGATGACTATCAAAGAAGCAACAAGAGACAAGATGACTATCAAAGGAGAAACAGGACAAGATGACTATCAAAGGAGCAACAAGACAAGATGACTATCAAAGGAGCAATAAGACAAGATGACTACCATAGGAGCAACAAGACAAGATGACTATCAAAGAAGCAACAAGAGACAAGATGACTATCAAAGGAGAAACAAGACAAGATGACTATCAAAGGAGCAACAAGACAAGATGACTATCAAAGAAGCAACAAGAGACAAGATGACTATCAAAGGAGAAACAGGACAAGATGACTATCAAAGGAGCAACAAGACAAGATGACTATCAAAGGAGCAATAAGACAAGATGACTACCATAGGAGCAACAAGACAAGATGACTATCAAAGGAGCAATAAGACAAGATGACTACCATAGGAGCAACAAGACAAGATGACTATCACAGGAGCAAAAAGACAAGATGACTACCAAAGGAGCAACAAGACAAGATGACTACCATAGGAGAAACAAGACAAGATGACTACCAAAGGAGCAACAAGACAAGATGACTACCATAGGAGAAACAAGACAAGATGACTATCAAAGGATCAAAAAGACAAGATGACTATCACAGGAGCAACAAGACAAGATGACTATCACAGGAGCAAAAAGACAAGATGATTAGCCATAGGAGCAACAAGACAAGATGACTATCATAGGGGCAACAAGACAAGATGACTATCATAGGAGAAACAAGACAAGATGACTATCATAGGAGCAACAAGACAAGATTACTACCATACGAGTAACAAAACAAGATGACTATCATAGGAGCAACAAGACAAGATGACTATCATAGGAGCAACAAGACAAGATGACTATCATAGGAGCAACAAGACAAGATGACTATCATAGGAGCAACAACACAAGATGACTATCATAGGAGCAACAAGACAAGATGACTATCATAGGAGCAACAAGACAAGATGACTATCACAGGAGCAACAAGACAAGATGACTATCATAGGAGCAAAAGACAAGATGACTATCATAGGAGCAAGAAGACAAGATGACTACCAAAGGAGCAACAAGACAAGATGACTACCATAGGAGCAACAAGACAAGATGACTATCACAGGAGCAAAAAGACAAGATGATTAGCCATAGGAGCAACAAGACAAGATGACTACCATAGGAGCAACAAGACACGATGACTATCATAGGAGCAACAAGACAAGATGACTACCATAGGAGCAACAAGACAAGATGACTACCAAAGGAGCTACAAGACAAGACGACTATCATAGGAGCAACAAGACAAGACGACTATCACAGGAGCAACAAGACAAGATGACTATCACAGGAGCAACAAGACAAGATGACTACCAAAGGAGCAACAAGACAAGATGACTACCATAGGAGCAACAAGACAAGATGAATACCAAAGGAGCAACAAGACAAGATGACTACCATAGGAGCAACAAGACAAGATGACTACCATAGGAGCAACAAGACAAGATGACTACCAAAGGAGCAACAAGGCAAGATGACTATCATAGGAGCAACAAGACAAGATGACTATCAAAGGAGCAACAAGACAAGATGACTATCATAGGAGCAACAAGACAAGATGACTATCATAGGAGCAACAAGACAAGATGACTATCATAGGAGCAACAAGACAAGATGACTATCATAGGAGCAACAAGACAAGATGACTACCATAGGAGCAACAAGACAAGATGACTACCATAGGAGCAACAAGACAAGATGACTACCATAGGAGCAACAAGACAAGATGACTATCATAGGAGCAACAAGACAAGATGACTACCATAGGAGCAACAATACAAGATGACTACCATAGGAGCAACAAGACAAGATGACTACCAAAGGAGCAACAAGACAAGATGACTACCATAGGAGCAACAAGACAAGATGACTATCACAGGAGCAACAAGACAAGATGACTACCATAGGAGCAAGAAGACAAGATGACTATCATA
This sequence comes from Megaustenia siamemsis, assembly GCA_032433765.1. Lineage (NCBI taxonomy): Eukaryota > Metazoa > Mollusca > Gastropoda > Stylommatophora > Ariophantidae > Megaustenia > Megaustenia siamemsis. Next base: position 52,381,024 of record JAVIAB010000041.1, on the reverse strand, counting down.
GGAGCAACAAGACAAGATGACTATCATAGGAGCAACAAGACAAGATGACTACCATAGGAGCAACAAGACAAGATGACTACCATAGGAGCAACAAGACAAGATGACTATCACAGGAGCAACAAGACAAGATGACTACCATAGGAGCAACAAGACAAGATGACTATCATAGGAGCAACAAGACAAGATGACTACCATAGGAGCAACAAGACAAGATGACTACCATAGGAGCAACAAGACAAGATGACTACCATAGGAGAAACAAGACAAGATGACTACCATAGGAGCAACAAGACAAGATGACGACCATAGGAGAAACAAGACAAGATGACTACCATAGGAGCAACAAGACAAGATGACTATCACAGGAGCAACAAGACAAGATGACTATCATAGGAGCAACAAGACAAGATGACTACCATAGGAGAAACAAGACAAGATGACTACCATAGGAGAAACAAGACAAGATGACTATCATAGGAGCAACAAGACAAGATGACTATCATAGGAGCAACAAGACAAGATGACTATCATAGGAGAAACAAGACAAGATGACTATCATAAGAGCAAAAAGACAAGATGACTACCATAGGAGCAACAAGACAAGATGACTATCATAGGAGCAACAAGACAAGATGACTATCATAGGAGCAACAAGACAAGATGACTACCATAGGAGCAACAATACAAGATGACTACCATAGGAGCAACAAGACAAGATGACTACCATAGGAGCAACAAGACAAGATGACTATCACAGGAGCAACAAGACAAGATGACTACCATAGGAGCAACAAGACAAGATGACTATCATAGGAGAAACAAGACAAGATGACTACCATAGGAGCAACAAGACAAGATGACTACCATAGGAGAAACAAGACAAGATGACTACCATAGGAGCAACAAGACAAGATGACTATCATAGGAGCAACAAGACAAGATGACTATCATAGGAGCAACAAGACAAGATGACTACCATAGGAGAAACAAGACAAGATGACTACCATAGGAGAAACAAGACAAGATGACTATCATAGGAGCAACAAGACAAGATGACTATCATAGGAGAAACAAGACAAGATGACTATCATAAGAGCAACAAGACAAGATGACTACCATAGGAGCAACAAGACAAGATGACTATCATAGGAGCAACAAGACAAGATGACTATCATAGGAGCAACAAGACAAGATGACTACCATAGGAGCAACAATACAAGATGACTACCATAGGAGCAACAAGACAAGATGACTACCATAGGAGCAACAAGACAAGATGACTATCATAGGAGCAACAAGACAAGATGACTATCATAGGAGCAACAAGACAAGATGACTACCATAGGAGCAACAAGACAAGATGACTATCTAAGGAGCAACAAGACAAGATGACTATCATAGGAGCAACAAGACAAGATGACTACCATAGGAGCAACAAGACAAGATGACTATCATAGGAGCAAAAAGACAAGATGACTACCATAGGAGCAACAAGATAAGATGACTATCATAGGAACATCAAGATAAGATGACAACCATAGGAACAACAAGATAATATGACTACCATAGGAGCAAAAAGACAAGATGACTACCAAAGGAGCAACAAGACAAGATGACTACCATAGGAGAAACAAGACAAGATGACTATCAAAGGATCAAAAAGACAAGATGACTACCAAAGGAGCAACAAGACAAGATGACTACCAAAGGAGCAACAAGACAAGATGACTATCAAAGGATCAAAAAGACAAGATGACTACCAAAGGAGCAACATGACAAGATGACTACCAAAGGAGCAACAAGACAAGATGACTATTAAAGGAGCAACAAGAGAAGATGACTACCAAAGGAGCAACAAGACAAGATGACTACCATAGGAGCAACAAGAGAAGATGACTATCATAGGAACAACAAGATAAGATGACTACCAAAGGAGCAACAAGATAAGATGACTATCATAGGAGCAACAAGATAAGATGACTATCATAGGAACAACAAGATAAGATGACTACCATAGGAGCAACAAGATAAGATGACTATCATAGGAACAACAAGATAAGATGACTACCATAGGAACAACAAGTTAAGATGACTACCATAGGAGCAAAAAGACAAGATGACTTCCAAAGGAGCTACAAGACAAGATGACTACCATAGGAGAAACAAGACAAGATGACTATCAAAGGATCAAAAAGACAAGATGACTACCAAAGGAGCAACAAGACAAGATGACTACCAAAGGAGCAACAAGACAAGATGACTATCAAAGGATCAAAAAGACAAGATGACTACCAAAGGAGCAACAAGACAAGATGACTACCAAAGGAGCAACAAGACAAGATGACTATTAAAGGAGCAACAAGAGAAGATGACTACCAAAGGAGCAACAAGACAAGGTGACTATTAAAGGAGCAACAAGAGAAGATGACTATCAAAGGAGCAACAAGACAAGATGACTATTAAAGGAGCAACAAGACAAGATGACTATCAAAGGAGTCACAAGACAAGATGACTATCATAGGAGCAACAAGACAAGATGACTATCACAGGAGCAACAAGACAAGATGACTATCATAGGAGCAACAAGACAAGATGACTGCCATAGGAGCAACAAGACAAGATGACTACCATAGGAGCAACAAGACAAGATGACTATCATAGGAGCAACAAGACAAGATGACTATCATAGGAGCAACAAGACAAGATGACTACCATAGGAGCAACAAGACAAGATGACTACCATAGGAGCAACAAGACAAGATGACTACCATAGGAGCAACAAGACAAGATGACTACCATAGGAGCAACAAGACAAGATGACTATCACAGGAGCAACAAGACAAGATGACTATCACATGAGCAACAAGACAAGATGACTATCATAGGAGCAACAAGACAAGATGACTACCATAGGAGCAACAAGACAAGATGACTACCATAGGAGCAACAAGACAAGATGACTATCATAGGAGCAACAAGACAAGATGACTACCATAGGAGCAACAAGACAAGATGACTACCATAGGAGCAACAAGACAAGATGACTACTATATGAGAAACAAGACAAGATGACTACCATAGGAGCAACAAGACAAGATGACTACCATAGGAGAAACAAGACAAGATGACTACCATAGGAGCAACAAGACAAGATGACTATCATAGGAGCAACAAGACAAGATGACTATCATAGGAGCAACAAGACAAGATGACTACCATAGGAGAAACAAGACAAGATGACTACCATAGGAGAAACAAGACAAGATGACTATCATAGGAGCAACAAGACAAGATGACTATCATAGGAGAAACAAGACAAGATGACTATCATAAGAGCAACAAGACAAGATGACTACCATAGGAGCAACAAGACAAGATGACTATCATAGGAGCAACAAGACAAGATGACTATCATAGGAGCAACAAGACAAGATGACTACCATAGGAGCAACAATACAAGATGACTACCATAGGAGCAACAAGACAAGATGACTACCATAGGAGCAACAAGACAAGATGACTATCATAGGAGCAACAAGACAAGATGACTATCATAGGAGCAACAAGACAAGATGACTACCATAGGAGCAACAAGACAAGATGACTATCTAAGGAGCAACAAGACAAGATGACTATCATAGGAGCAACAAGACAAGATGACTACCATAGGAGCAACAAGACAAGATGACTATCATAGGAGCAACAAGATAAGATGACTACCATAGGAGCAACAAGATAAGATGACTATCATAGGAACATCAAGATAAGATGACAACCATAGGAACAACAAGATAATATGACTACCATAGGAGCAAAAAGACAAGATGACTACCAAAGGAGCAACAAGACAAGATGACTACCATAGGAGAAACAAGACAAGATGACTATCAAAGGATCAAAAAGACAAGATGACTACCAAAGGAGCAACAAGACAAGATGACTACCAAAGGAGCAACAAGACAAGATGACTATCAAAGGATCAAAAAGACAAGATGACTACCAAAGGAGCAACAAGACAAGATGACTACCAAAGGAGCAACAAGACAAGATGACTATTAAAGGAGCAACAAGAGAAGATGACTACCAAAGGAGCAACAAGACAAGATGACTACCATAGGAGCAACAAGAGAAGATGACTTTCATAGGAACAACAAGATAAGATGACTACCAAAGGAGCAACAAGATAAGATGACTATCATAGGAGCAACAAGATAAGATGACTATCATAGGAACAACAAGATAAGATGACTACCATAGGAGCAACAAGATAAGATGACTATCATAGGAACAACAAGATAAGATGACTACCATAGGAACAACAAGTTAAGATGACTACCATAGGAGCAAAAAGACAAGATGACTTCCAAAGGAGCTACAAGACAAGATGACTACCATAGGAGAAACAAGACAAGATGACTATCAAAGGATCAAAAAGACAAGATGACTACCAAAGGAGCAACAAGACAAGATGACTACCAAAGGAGCAACAAGACAAGATGACTATCAAAGGATCAAAAAGACAAGATGACTACCAAAGGAGCAACAAGACAAGATGACTACCAAAGGAGCAACAAGACAAGATGACTATTAAAGGAGCAACAAGAGAAGATGACTACCAAAGGAGCAACAAGACAAGGTGACTATTAAAGGAGCAACAAGAGAAGATGACTATCAAAGGAGCAACAAGACAAGATGACTATTAAAGGAGCAACAAGACAAGATGACTATCAAAGGAGTCACAAGACAAGTCAAAGTAAAAATCTTCAAGCTACCTCAAATCTGGAGAGGGCGGGAGATTTTAGTCCCCACCAGATCTGGTTTAACAAGAAAAGTAAAATTGATGATGTTGTTGTTGTTGTTGATGTTGATGATGTTGTTGTTGTTGTTGATGTTGATGATGTTGTTGTTGTTGTTGATGTTGATGATGATGTTGTTGTTGTTGATGTTAATGATGTTGTTGTTGTTGAAATAAATCACAACAGATGCGGTATTAATCCCAAAGATGTCTTATAGATGTCCAAGTTTGGCCGCTAGATTCTAGAACTATCGATGAGATTATAACACTACCAAGATTAAAAGTTCGAGACATGATAGGAACCATTTTTAACGCAAAGTAATAAATGAGGAAATACAAGGACTTGGTTCGACCCTCCCCCCCCCCCCCCAAATTGGATACCTAAATAAATAACATATTACATAATTTGGCTGTATGACAAAGGATGAAAAAAAATGAGAATTCACACAACTTTTTCAACGTGCGCTACAACAAGTGCCGGGGAGAACGTCTTTGAAAAAAAATGAATAAAAGGAACAAAAGAAACATCCAGAGACGGGAGGACAGAGCAGGCTAAAGAAAGAGGACAGAGCAGGCTAAATAAAGAGGACAGAGCAGGCTAAAGAAAGAGGACAGAGCAGGCTAAAAGCCCTTCTACTCTTCGATAAACGACAAATGAAGAAGGAAAGTAGATAACTAAGGAAAGGAAGAAATGCATTGTGAATATGGGCTGTCTATATAAACTTATAGTAATAAGATTGTGTAGGAAGTCTGTAGTAATAACAGAGTTAGAGTTAGATAAGCCGCTGCTCAGCAGATGAGAATAAAGAAGAAGATGATGAACAGGAGAAGAGATAGAGGGAAGCAAAGAGAAAAGATACCAGACAGCTTAAGAGAATGGCTTGGCAGAAGGTCAACAACAGAAATGATAAATAACAGTCAAGATAAAAGTTGTGGAGAGACATGATCACCTTTGCCAGCAGGCACGGCACTTGATGATGAGGATGATTATGATGATGATGAAATATAGTTACAAGAAGAAGAAGATGATGATGATGATGATGATAATGATGATGATAATGAATACAAATGTAAATTAATGAGAGACAAATGCGAAATAAGGCGAAAGAAGAAGGTGAGAAGAGACAACTGAAGGTGAACGGGTAAAACGAAAACAGTAGACGACAAAGAAAAGAAATAATTGAATGACCAAACAAGAAATAAAATAAGAAAACAGAAAAGCATGAGAAAGCGTATAGAGGAAAAACTGTGCAATGCTGAGATTCACATTTTCATAGCAAACAAGTATCCATTTATAGACTTGTATTGTAAACAAGACAAATCTCAAACAAGTGCAACGTTTGAAATACTTCGGCACAGTGATAACATCAGATGGAAGATGCAACACAGAAGGACCTATGGAAGCGAATCATGGACTATAGACAAACAAATGAAAAGACGATTAGAGGCCATAGAGATGGGATTTCTCAGAAGAATGTTGAAAGTTCCCTGGACAGCTAAAAAAAACCAATGAGAAAGTTCTCAAAAAGGTCAACACGAAAAGGGAGCTCTTAAAAAACATCAGAAAGAAGCAATCAACATTTTTTGGGCACATCATGAGAAGAGGAAAGTTGGAATACTTGGTTACAACTGGCAAAATAAAAGGAAAGAGAGATCGCGGACGACAAAGAGAGAAAATACTGGATAGCTTGGTGTCATGGCATGGAAAACAGTCAACAACAGAACTCATACGATGCACTGTGGATAGAAGGTTGTAGAAGGACATGATCACCTACGCCAACCGGTATGGCACATGATGATGATTGTCAAAAATGTATTGCATAGTATCTTCCTCATTTTTTTTTTTTTTTGGAAAGCTGCTTTTGCCTGAGCCATTCTGCATCTCACCTCTTTTGTACATCTTCCGTCTGAGGTTAACAAAGTTCCCAAATATTTAAATTCATTTACCTGTTTTAATATTGTTCCACTTGTCTTTATTTTGCACTGAGGTGATGTCTTTTTCTTTGTTGTTACCATTACCTCTGTCTTTTTGCTATTAAGGCTGAGTCCTTTATTTTTGCTTTCTTTCACTATAATGTCCAACATTTCTTGTAACTCATTTTCACTCATTTTCATTATACAGGGTGTTTCTAAAGTCGCAGTGCAGTGAATTTATACTCTCGGAAGAAAAAACGTCACGTCACACAAATTGTAAAATAAATGGTATTATTCAAATATACTTGACTGCTATCGGCGATCTTATAATGGGTAATGTTGGTATTAACACAATAAAGTTGTGTTAACACCATTGTAAGCCAGATCTATCATGTAGCAGTGATGTTTAAATGAACACGTAAATGGTGCTTGAACTATTACGTCATACGTAGATAAAATTTAGGTGCGTAATTATTTCAACAAGAAAAAATGCACAGTCATTAAAGAGACACCCTATACATAGCTGCCTTATTTAATCTCAAAGAAATATTTTAGTTACAATCATACAAATGTTGCTACATGTATGAATGCAGATGTCCCCGGTAAACTACATGCCACTCATTCTTAAGATCTATATTTTATGGAAGTGGTTCAAATTTGTGACACTGGACAAAGAAATGAATATTCAGGAACAGATAACTTTTATGTTATTTATGTTTCAGTCTAATGACGTTTATGAGAAGAACTACTTCACAATTTGAGAGGTTTGATCCTATCTGGAGTAAAATAATTATATTGTAACCACAAATATTGTAACAACTTCAGCTATAGCGCCTCTTATAATCATTTGTAACGAACTATAGCAGACTTATACTCAAGTCATATTTCACAACAAGAGAGCCACGATAGCTCAGTGGTTAGTGAACTGGACTACAAAGAACAAGTGGTCGGGTTCGATCCGGATCGACGGCTTCCGGGTTCACCCAGTCTTAAATGGATACCGGATTGTTTTTTCTAGGAAAGTAAAGCGGAACGGGCGTAATACCGACCACATTAACCGCAAAACCATGAGCCAAAGGTGTATACAGATTATGGCAACTAACACCATATTTCCTATACACCACTCGGCTCGACGGGGCTCTTTACTTTACATGTTTCACAACAGAGAAGATTTATCAAGACAACTAAATTATCATCAACATCAGCTGCGCGTTTCGTGCATCATCTATTCTCGCTATTTGAAGTCGTAACAAAAGTCTGTAGCCGAATAAATTGTTGAACTTGATTGACTGTTACAGCGACTTCATGTTTCTGTAGGTGATGTCTTCCCCCAAGTCAGTTAACACGTTGGCTTATCGATAAATTGAACATGGGTTCGATCGCGGCTTGACCTTGGCGGCTTGACCTTGACACACTCCGAAATCGACAAAAGTGAACAGAAATGGGTTTTAAATAAAGAAGAATTCCCTCCATGTCTTAACACATCTGGGAAATATGGCGTTAGTGTCCGTATTTTTCAATGACCAACGACACATTATCTTGGTAGTCTAGTTGTGGAAACCACCCGACTGGGCTACCGATATTCGTACAACCCGTGTTCGATTCCCGCTGGAAGCAGTGTTGATTATACTCATCGGTGGAAAAAAAAATACCACCGCGGTCGACCCAGCCGCTGGCAGTTATGGGTACCAGGGTGTTACTCTGGGAAGGTGAGGAATGTCGCCTCGCATCGTGAGTTTCGATGCTTGAAGCGACACTATCCAGAAATCTCCGAACATTTCTGGATAGGCGGCCGAGCACATATGGGTGGAAACTGGCGTGCTAAGACGCCGGTTCAAGTCTCGTACTTTACCTTTGCAGTTAATTATTAACTTCGCATTATATGGATGATGTGGTCGATATCACGACAGGCCGCCCTATATTCTTTAAAAAATCTGGTATCAAAGTCTGGGTGAACCTAGGAACAATCGATAGGTATCTGACTCGCACTCGTGTCCTCAGTAGTCCAATTCATGAACCACTGAACTATCGCGGCCCATTATCCTGGGAGGATACTAGTTATTGAGCAAATGCTGGGTTCTGTAGCGAGTGAGACACCTGGTGTGCTCACAATTGCTAACTTTACAGCGGCGGATACTCGGAGGAGGCAGGGGGGGACCGAGACTCCTGCCACAGCTCATTGATCTACCTCTGGTGTGCTCACAATTGCTAACTTTACAGCGGCGGATACTCGGAGGAGGCAGGGGGGGGGGGGGGGACCGAGACTCCTGCCACAGCTCATTGATCTACCTCTGGTGTGATCACAATTGCTAACTTTACAGCGGCGGATACTCGGAGGAGGCAGGGGGGGGGGGGGCGAGACTCCTGCCACAGCTCATTGATCTACCTCTGGTGTGCTCACAATTGCTAACTTTACAGCGGCGGATACTCAGAGGAGGCAAGGGAGACCGAGACTCCTGTAATATTTTATCACAGTACATAACATAAACACATCCCATCTCAATGAGTTAAATGTCAGACTACAACCAGCCACTGTATTCCCCAGCAGGGTCGTGCTTGAGTTCAAATAATTCGAGCCGTTACTAATAAATAGGTTTAATTGAAAAGGGGATCAAACATATTACAACCGTGCAATGGCATCTGTGGATCTTGCAATGTGAAATAAATGAAAATGGAAGCAGACTGCTGGAATTATGCAATCAAAATGGTTTGTTAATAACCAACACATTCTTCAAACACAGAGAGTCGCAATCATACACCTGGTACAATTGGAACAACACAACATGCAGAAGCCAGATAGATTTTATACTAACAAGACAACAGAACAAGAAAAGAGTAACTGACAGCAGAGCTATCCATAATATCACAAACGACACGGACCAAAAAGTTGCTTATGATCACAATCAGACAGTCAAAAACAAAGACAAGATACGCAAACAAACACAAGAAGCAAAAAGAACAGACAATAAAAATAAACAATTAAAAGATCAGGAATCTAGAAAAAACCTTATAGAAAAAAACTAACTGAGGAATTCAAGAAACTCCCTAATGAAGTATGCACAGTAGAAGAAGAATGGAAACAGTTTAAGAAAACAGTAATCAACATCTCTAAAACAGTATGCGGAAAGAAACTAACGACAAAAGAAGGGAAAAAGAGCACCCTGTGGTGGAACGATGTAATCAGAGAAACAATTAAAGAAAAGAAGAAACTGTTAAAAACGGGAGGGAGAATAAGAACCAAGAAGAATAAAAAGAATATGCCTTAGTTCGGAAAAAAAAGTTAAAATTGTGATCAAAGAAGCTAAGCAAAACAAATGGACAAAATTCGGACAAAATATGAGCAGGGATTTCAAGGCAGCGACAAGAGATTTCTACAAAACAGTAAAAGCAACAAGAGCGAAAAAAAGAAAACCACGATCCTACTGAGCTCATAAATGACAAAGTCGGACAGCCAATATCAATTAACAAAGATATGCAACAAAGACGAAAAGAATATTCTGAAGACCTATTAAACATGGTACCACTGCCAATAAGACAACAAAAACCATGCAAAGAATGCACAAACACTGAACCTAAACATGAAAGAGGAAACCGAAGAAGTAATCAAATATGTACACAGAAATAAAGCACCGGGGATAGATAACATACCAGTAGAAATAATAGCAGCAGGAGAAACAGGGGTTACGTGGCTGCATAGAATATTCAATGCAGCATGGCACCAACAAAAACCCCAGAAGATTGGCAATAAGCAATCATCGTACCAATATGGAAAATGAATGGTAACAAAAGAGATTGCAATCAATATCTAGGTATATTTCTCCTCAACCTTCTAGAAAAGTTATGCTCCAAAATTTTGGAAAAACATCGGAGATCAATAATAGAGCTACAGTTAAGCGATTCTCAAATGGAGTTACGAAAAAAAAAAAAAAAAACAGAGGATGTACAGACGCTCTATTCATCTTAAAAACAGCTAGCAGAAAAGACGACAAAACACAATCAAAATTTATACATAGCTTTAACTTACCAGGAAAAAATATTCGACAGAGTAAACAGAGAACAACTGTGGGAGATACTAACAACATACGGAGTAAGAGTAAGCCAACATCTAACCAACCTAATTAAAAGTCTTTACATCAACAGCAGCTGCACATTCAGAACAGCAGCAGGTTACACAGACCACTTCAAAATTAGATCAGGTGTAAGACTAGTGTGCGTACTATCCCCCCTGCTGTTAATTACATACATGGATTATATATGCAAGTTAGCCATCTCATCGGAGACATAGGAGATCAACGAGCTTCTATTTGCAGACAATGAGGCACTAATACATGGACAAATAGAAGACCTACAAGAACATTTAAACAGGCTCAACAGCACAGACACAAAATACAACATGAAAATCAACATCAACAAAATAGAAGTCACGAATATCGCAAAAGAGAAACAGAATATCAACATAACTGTAAACGGCAGTCAACTAAAACAAGTAGAGGAATTTAAATACCTAGGAAGTCTAGTGGCAAACGACAATTCACAAACAGCAGAAATAGACTAAAGATGCAAGAAAGCTTGTTCGATCATTGGACAGCTATCACCACTATTGTCTAAGAAGGAAATAACTCTAGAGGCAAAACGGGCACTATACGATCTTCATCCCAATATTGTGCTACCAGCCCTGGACCCTAGATGCAAGAATAAGAAAAATAACCTTTGCTGAGATGAAAGATGTCAGACGAATGACAGGAAACAACCTAAGAGACAAAATCATAAATGAAGAACTGAGAAAAAAGCTAGGAATAAACCCCGCCATACAATATATAAAGAAACAGCAGATAAAATGGGTTGGTCATGTGACAAGGCAGAAAGATAAAAACACAACACAACGAGCCTTCAATAAACGTTGCGAGAACACCAGACCTAAAGGCCGACCACGAAAAAGATGGACTGATGGAAACATCAGAAACAGAGGCAAAGAGAAGAGCAGAAGACCGCATTTATATCTCTCCTCCACGCTGAGATGCAAAATGAGGAAGGAAAGAATAAGAAAAAGAAGAAGAAGGTCTATATTTGTCTCTTCTACATTCGCACATAATCTAACCATACATTTTAATGTCTCTCTCTCTCTCATTTTATGGCATATTTGCGTATAAGCAAATAGTACATCACTCACCTTAACTGCATAGAACCACCAAAACATACGATATCGATCGCCTGTATAGTCGCATACACATAATATGTCAGGCAATGAGCCAGCTTGTACACAGTACCGGAAAAAGCAACAAAATCCCACAGAAAGACTCGTCTACCTCACGCAACACGGACAGACTGCGGTATGTGTTTGTAGCTCACACAACACAATGGATTACAGCACGGCTCACGTTGCCAGCTGGGATGCTCTTACGTAGCTTAGCCTACCTCAAGGCAGCATACCTTTCCTCTTGCAGGTAATCAGAAAGTTATTAACGACCCGGAAACTAGAACATGACCTTCGATTTACTCACCGGCTCCGTAAAACTGGAGCCTGGTTCTAAGGGCTCATGTTTTTTTTGTGTGTTTTTTGTTTCCTGTACAAAAGTGCAGCCCAAAGGAGACTTTAATTCATTTATCTGTAGCTGTTACCTTCTGTAGAAACAAACATCCGATATTTTTTTTTTTAATATCATATTTATATAATCGATCTTCATCGTAATCATAATCGTCATTAGCATCATTGTCACCAGCATTATCGTTATCATCAACGTAGCCATATCGACACCCTCATCATCATCATTGTCACCAGCATTATCGTTATCATCAACGTAGCCATATCGACACCCTCATCATCATCATCGTTGTCATCTGATCATCATCATCGCTGTCATCATGATCATCATCATCGTTGTCATCTGATCATCATCATCGCTGTCATCATGATCATTATCATCGTTGTCATGATTATCATCATCAACACGATCATCGTCATCATAGTTGTCTTCATTATCATCATCATCGCCACCATCATCATCATCAATCTTGTAGCCGTCAATATTGTCACCATTATCATTGCCATCATCATTATAATCATCATCATGATCACCGTCACCCTCATTATCGTCATCACCATCATCATCACTGTAATCATTATCATCGTCATCATGATCACCGTCACCCTCATTATCGTCATCACCATCATCATCACTGTAATCATTATAATCATCATCATGATCACCGTCACCCTCATTATCGTCATCACCATCATCATTATCATCATCATTATCATCGTCATCATGATTATCATCTAGATTGCCCCTGATTTGACTCCCAATCCAGCGACTCTGAAGTTGTCTGAACCCTGCGCGAGATGTCCGCCATCTACAGCCGTTAATTCCAGTTCTTCATGTGTCTTGTCTTCCATCCACTTTCTTCTAGATCTCCTCTTCTTCATTTACCTTGAACTATACCCTTCATAATTATTTTCTCTAGGCCATTTTGTCTTCTTAGGCCACCCGACTATAATTTCCCTTCTAGTTTTTATGTTCTTTATCAACCATGTTTTTGTGTGTGATTTTTTTAGTTTTTGAAAAACTGACAACTGTTGTCTTCTCCTGTCCAATGTGTTTGTGAATACGTCTGTAACACTTGCATTCAAAGAAACTTGCGTATTTTTTAAGCAGATTTGTGGATTATCACTGTTTCGCAGCCATAAGTTGTTGATGAATGTGATGAAAGATGAAGAAAAAGAAGATGAAGAAAAAAGAAGATGATGAAGAAAGTAATAACATATTAAGACAGGGGATGAGATGAAGAATAAGATGAAGACGTGTCTATTACTACTTTATATTAGATATCTCATTTCCTGGAAAAGACGTGTCTATTACTACTTTATATTAGATATCTCATTTCTTGAAAAAGACGTGTCTATTACTACTTTATATTAGATATCTCATTTCCTGGAAAAGACGTGTCTATTACTACTTTATATTAGATATCTCATTTCCTGGAAAAGACGTGTCTATTACTACTTTATATTAGATATCTCATTTCCTGGAAAAGACGTGTCTATTATTACTTTATATTATATATCTCATTTCCTGGGATCAGCCTGGACGTTTCCGTTGGGATTAGAAATAAGGGACAAATGTCCCGAGTGCAGACGGCACGCAGTGAACAGCTCAACGTTTTCATTTTCTTCTTGTTCATATAAACAATAACATCAGCAGCCTATATGGAATCTACCGAAGATCAAGTGTAAGGGGAAAATAAACACACACAAATTTTATGATACCGTTCTACGGACATAATACATGGCAATAATTAACGTTTTCATCTGTGAAAAATGTCTTCATCAGTGCTCATAGGGAAGTACAAGAACACACAGGTTTACTTAATATTATGCCACATATTCTATCTGTAAACAGCTCTACCAGCTTTCACCATTGCTAAGACATTCCAACATTTCTATGCCAGCTAAACAACAAATAATAAATAGCATTTTCATAGCAACTTTGTGATATGAGAGTCAAACGTGGACCCTTTCTAAATCACATTTAAGAAAGATCAATACTTATGAGATGCAATGCTTGAGAAAAGTAACAAACAACACAAGAAGAGATAGAATACCAAATGAAACCATAAGAAAATTGGTAGGAACAAAATCCTGCCAAGAATATATAGAACAACACCAACTTAAATGGTTTGGCCACTTAGTCAGAATGAATCCTTATCAATCACCATCTAGGGCGTTCTTTTCGAGAATGCATGAAAAAAGACCAAGAGGAAGACCCAGAAGAAGATGGATAGATGCAGTAACAGAGACATGTAACAACAAAGGAAAATCAGTAATTCAGACTATTCGAGCAGCTCAAGAATGACAAATGATATAAACCATGACACCTTTTAGGTATCAGTGAAAAGAGAAACGAAGTAGAAACAGCTATAGCAATAAGTGTGGCTTGACTCGGACAAAGAGGACATCGCCAGATTGGTTCTTCGTTCCTTAAGAGAAGAGAAGTCTGGATGGGACAATGACGTATATATTGAGAGAATGATGAGTCTAGAGGTGGGAAAAGGAGTCTGGTTGATCAAGAGTGGGAAAAGGAGTCTGGTCGATCACGAGTGGGAAAAGGAGTCTGGTCGATCACGAGTGGGAAAAGGAGTCTGGTCGATCACGAGTGGGAAAAGGAGTCTGGTTGATCAAGAGTGGGAAAAGGAGTCTGGTCGATCACGAGTGGGAAAAGGAGTCTGGTTGATCAAGAGTGGGAAAAGGAGTCTGGTCGATCACGAGTGGGAAAAGGAGTCTGGTTGATCAAGAGTGGGAAAAGGAGTGTGGTTGATCAAGAGTGGGAAAAGGAGTCTGGTCGATCACGAGTGGGAAAAGGAGTCTGGTCGATCACGAGTGGGAAAAGGAGTCTGGTCGATCACGAGTGGGAAAAGCAGATGTATCTACAGTCAACACAATTCAGGAACAGTCAGTCTATATACGGTTCGTGAAATGCTGTAACGGCTCCAACTGCAATGAAGCTGAATAGAATAGAATAGAATATGTGAAAAGGCCACAGAGCCCATATTATTTACATGAAACGGCACATTGTAAAGGTGATGTGGCCCGTGTATTGACATGCTTCCTTACTTTTCCTGAAAAAAAAAAAAAAAATCTAGTATCCATTTTCAAAAGCTGGGTGAACTCAAAAAATGTGCTTGTGTGGGGAAAAAAAAACAACTTGAAATTGGTAGATAATTCATAAGTGATTATTTCTCCTTTACTTTACCGAAGCTCTCCTTCGGTCTTGCATTGTTATATTTTTAGATACAATATTGGGTGTAACTCTAGCAGCCACTTTGGGAGAAAATACCGGTCCAGTCCAACCTCCCTTTCATCAGCTCTTCAGAAAATGAAACCCAAAAAGGCTACGTATTCTTTGGGTAAATGATACTCTAGAAATGATTCCTCATTTAGCAACGAATTATCTTATTTAAAACAACAGAAAAACACAAAAAAAAAAAACAAATTATATAATAATTTATGTATTTACAGCCAGGGATAATGAAATGAATAATTAATTTTGTCAATACTTCTTCTTCTTTTCTTCTACATTTACATTTCAGCGTCGAGGGGAGATATAATTTGCGGTATTTTGTTCTTCTGTTCGCCTCTGCTGCTGCTATGTTTCCTAGTGCTTCTAATATTCCAAAAATCAATTTTTTTCGTAGTCGGCCTTTAGGTCACTGAATCTCGCAAAGTTTATTTAAAGCTCGTTCTGATGAGTTTTTATCTTTCTGCCTTGTCACGTAACCAAACCATTTTATCTACTGTTTCTTTATATTTGTCTATGGTCGTGGTTATTCGAAATTTGATATTAATACGAGTAAATGAAACACTGATTAAATTGAGTTAACGTTTAGTTAAAGTAAAGTAAAGAGTCCTGTCACGCCAAGTGGCGTATTGGGGATATAGTGTTTGCGACCATCATTTTTACAGACCTACGGCACATGATTTTTCGGGTAATGTGGTCGGCATTCCGCCCGAACCGATTTAGTTTCCCAGAAAAAAAAAAATCGGTATTCATTTAAGGCTGGGTGACCCGGAAGCTCTTGCCTCTTGTAATAAAGTTCACAAACCATTGAGTTATTTCGGATACCCTTGACGTTTAGTAACTGGACTCAAAACTTTAACCTCCATGAGTTAATTTAGAAGCTTGTTTCCTACTAGCGACGTTATTGACATACATTTATTTATCTCATGATTGTGGTACCATAGTAGTTTATTTTCATGTATATGAAAACTGTATTAGTGGTGACTTAAATCATCGTCATCTTCATGTGCCATACCGGTTGGCGTAGGCGATCATGTCCTTTCACAATCTTCTATCTACAGTCACATCTTATATATTTACTATCGTCAGTAACATCTTACATATTTACTATCTCCAGTTACATCTTACATACTGACTATCTCCAGTAACATCGTACATACTGACTATCTCCAGTAACATCTTACATACTGACTATCTCCAGTACCATCTTACATATTTACTATCTCCAGTAACATCTTACATATTTACTATCTCCAGTAACATTTTACATACTGACTATCTGCAGTTACATCTTACATATTTACTATCTCCAGTTACATCTTACATACTGACTATCTCCAGTAACATCGTACATACTGACTATCTCCAGTAACAACTTACATACTGACTATCTCCAGTAACATCTTACATATTTACTATCTCCAGTAACATCTTACATATTTACTATCTTTAGTAACATTTTACATACTGACTATCTGCAGTTACATCTTATATATTTACTATCTCCAGTAACATCTTACATACTGACTATCTCCAGTAACATTTTACATACTGACTATCTCCAGTTGCATAATAAAGTATCCTAGTATACCAGTATCATAATATAAATAATCTAAGGTATGCTGATGACACAGTCTTAATCGCTAAGAGTGAAAATGAGTTACAAGAAATGTTGGATACTATAGTGAAAGAAAGCAAAAATAAAGGACTCAGCCTTAATAACAAAAAGACAGAGGTAATGGTAACAACAAAGAAAAAGACATCACCTCAGTGCAAAATAAAGATAAGTGGAACAATGTTAAAACAGGTAAATGAATTTAAATATTTGGGAACTTTGTTAACCTCAGACGGAAGATGTACAAAAGAGGTGAGATGCAGAATGGCTCCGGCAAAAGCAGCTTTCCAAAAACTTAGGAAGATATTATGTAATCCATTTTTGACAATAGAAACAAGAAAAAGAGTTCTTAAATGTTACGTAGAGCCAGTCTTAACATATGGATGCGAATCATGGACAATAGGACAGCAGACAAGAAAATCACTGGAATCTGTAGAAATGTGGTTTTACAGAAGAATGTTGAGAGTACCATGGACAGCTAGGAAGAGTAATGAAAATGTTCTGAAAGAGGTCAAAGCAAAAAAGAGAGCTAATTTCGAATATTAGGAAGAAACAATCATCATTTTTTGGCCATGTAATGAGAAGAGAACAAACTGGAATATATTGTAACAACTGGAAAAAATGAGGGACGAAGAGATAGAGGGAAGCAAAGAGAGAAAATACCAGACAGCTTAAGAGAATGGCTTGGCAGAAGGTCAACAACAGAAATGATAAATAGCTGCCGAGATCGAAAGTTGTGGAGAGACATGATCACATACGCCAGCAGGCCCGGTACTTGATGATGATGATCTCCAGTAACATCTGACATATTTACTATCTCCAGTAACATCTGACCTATTTACTATCTCCAGTAACATCTGACATATTTACTATCTCCAGTAACATCTGACATATTTACTATCTCCAGTAACATCTGACATATTTACTATCTCCAGTAACATCTGACATATTTACTATCTCCAGTAACATCTGACATATTTACTATCTCCAGTAACATCTTACATACTGACTATCTCCAGTAACATCTTAAATACTGACTATCTCCAGTAACATCATGTACGATGACTGAGTCGCTTGTACTGATCGTAGATGATGTATTCCCAAAGCCATCCTTTAACGGTGAAACAGCTTTTGTAGATGATACAAAGGAAGACATTGCTTCCGCTGCAAAGACGTCTGTAAAGGTGATATGAAGAAGTTAGGCTTATCTTTAACAGGTAAGGGCTTGCAATGTGAACGTTCAGCCTGACCAGGCAGTGGTTACAGGTCTCAAAGCAAACATCAAACTTGTGAGGAGCTTTCGGTTCTAAATGTGGACCTAGAAAGAAACTTCAGCCATTGATAAGATTCTCACATGGGCCCTGAATCTATTGTCTCCCGAGATTGACAAATGACAGACTGCCACCAACATCACATGAAGAAAGAAGAAGAAAATAAAAGAAGGTTAAAAAAAAAAAAAAAAAAAAAACCTGACGTCCTATGGTGTACAGGGAACATGGCGTTAGTGTCCATATATTATTTTTTTAACCATCAACACTCCAGTCTTATCCGTTGTCGGCTACACAATCGATCTAGATAATTAAATAAAACATGGTCTAGTCTATAATTTGCCAGATGCAAAAATAACAATAACGAATACTAACCTCAACATATCCTGCCATATTAACAAAAAGATAAAACACTTCACAATCTACACGTTATATCCTTTAAACTAACAAAACATTGAGTATGACACTTCGTACACTACAAGTTAACTGAAGTTGTTAAATCGATATTTATGCTTGTACACAAAACAATTTTTTTTATTTCGTTCCCTTTTGCGTCAACATTTTTAGAAGCGTACATAAATACAACACATATGGCTCAAAGAAAAAGAAAAATGCAAAGTTACTCAACCTATTTCTGGGTCATCTTTAGCATCGTCTGTTTCTAGTATCCTGCGAAAATGGTTTCATTAATTACATTCTTATTATACAATTCTGTCCTAAATAAATCGAAATTAATGAAAGGTGAAAGTATATATTAGGAGTATTGAATTGATAAGAATGTGAGCATGTATATCCTGCCGTATCCCGCGAGTGTGAGCGATTAGTCATACCGAGTGTACGGCGAGTAGCTTTAAGTCGTTCGATCGAGGGCACACGACAGATGTTAGATGTGACGCGAAATAAAAGTGAGGTCACATATTAGCTATTTCACTGGGTTGTATTTTCGACCTCTAGACACACAGTTCTTATAGCTCGCATTGTGAAAATTAACATCCAAACCTGTTTCAATATTTACAGCACACAACACGCGCTCATGCACATCAAAAGTGTCTGCATCCAAGCTATCCCTGATAACAATAAAGCGCTCTTATTTTCCAACTCAACACTGTCGAACATAAGGACTGAGGTTATTATCTCCACTTGTGATTTTCCGAAATGTTTACCAAAGTATCATCATCATCATCATCGTCATCATCGTCATAATCATCATCATCATCATCGAGTGCCATCTCCGCAACGAAGGTTGGCTACCATGGAGCGCCATTCTGCTCTGTCTCTTGCTTTGATGGTGCAGGCTGTCATAATCTGATATGTCCATCTATGATGTTACTCGTCCATGTTAGTCTAGGCCACCTCTGCCTCTTTTACCTTGTATTTTCCCCTTCAAGATTACTTTTAGTAGACTGTTGTGTCTTTTAGCATGGTCCACAAATCGAATTTGTTGTTTGAATTGTATTTAGTAGTTCTCTTTTCATTTTCAGTTGTTTTAAAACTTCATCGTTTGTTATCTTTTCTTTCCATCCAATTCTACCTATTCGTCTATAAATCCACATTTCAAAGGCTTAATTCTCTTTTCTGTTTTCTTGTCTAATGTCTATGTTTCTACACCATATAGGAATGTTGAGAAGATATAACAGTTTGTTATTCTTAGTTTTAGCCCTGGTGTTATTTGTTTTGATGTTAGTATATTTTTCATGGCATTAAAATTACTTGTATTTTTTTTTGGCCATTCCTATTCTTTTGCTTATTTCAGTTGCACACTTTCCATCACTGGTAACCATGTCTATTGTGTGAACATTTCAATCCGAAAATAACCGAGTAGTCTTTCCTTACAAGGTGTAAGATAAAGTTCAAGGCTGCATATTTTAATTACAAAAGTGACATTTTAGCTGCAACCATTGAGAAGCTGTAGTATTTATGGGTGAAGGTTTTCTGACTCTATTTCATTTCCTTGAATAAAAGAAACAAATAAAATGTATCGTGACAGCTCTGTGAAAGGAACAATAAAGAAACATTATCGTGGCAGGTCAGCTAAAGGGACAATAAAGAAACATTATCGTGGCAGGTCTGCTAAAGGAACAATAAAAAAACATTATCGTGCCAGGTCTGCTAAAGGAACAATAAAGAAACATTATCGTAGCAGGTCTGCTAAAGGAACAATAAAGAAACTATATTGTGGCAGGTCTGCTAAAGGAACAATAAAGAAACTATATTGTGGCAGGTCTGTGAAAGGAACAATAAAGAAACTATATTGTGACAGGTCTGATAAAGGAACAATAAAGAAACTATATTGTGGCAGGTCTGTGAAAGGAACAATAAAGAACTATATTGTGGCAGGTCTGTGAAAGGAACAATAAAGAAACTATATTGTGGCAGGTCTGCTAAAGGAACAGTAAAGAAACTATATTGTGGCAGGTCTGCTAAAGGAACAATAAAGAAACTATATTGTGGCAGGTCTGTGAAAGGAACAATAAAGAAACATTATCGTGGCAGGTCTGCTAAAGGAACAATAAAGAAACATTATCGTGGCAGGTCTGCTAAAGGAACAATAAAGAAACATTATCATGGCAGGTCTGTGAAAGGAACAATAAAGAAACATTATCGTGGCAGGTCTGCTAAAGGAACAATAAAGAAACATTATCGTGGCTGGTCTGCTAAAGGAACAATAAAGAAACATTATCGTGGCAGGTCTGCTAAAGGAACAATAAAGAAACATTATCGTGGCAGGTCTGCTAAAGGAACAATAAAGAAACATTATCGTGGCAGGTCTGCTAAAGGAACAATAAAGAAACTATATTGTGGCAGGTCTGCTGAAGGAGCAATAAAGAAATTATATTGTGGCAGGTCTGTGAAAGGAACAATAAAGAAATATTATCGTGACAGGTCTGCTAAAGGAACAATAAAGAAACATTATCGTGGCAGGTCTGCTAAAGGAACAATAAAGAAACATTATCGTGGCAGGTCTGCTAAAGGAACAATAAAGAAACATTATCGTGGCAGGTCTGCTAAAGGAACAATAAAGAAACTATATTGTGGCAGGCCTGCTAAAGGGACAATAAAGAAACTATATTGTGGCAGGTCTGTGAAAGGAACAATAAAGAAACATTATCGTGACAGGTCTACTAAAGGAACAATAAGGAAACATTATCGTAGCAGGTCTGCTAAAGGAACAATAAAGAAACTGTATTGTGACAGCTCTGCTAAAGGAACAATAAAGAAACTGTATCGTGACAGCTCTGCTAAAGGAACGATAAAGAAACTGTATTGTGACAGCTCTGCTAAAGGAACAATAAAGAAACTGTATTGTGACAGCTCTGCTAAAGGAACAATAAGGAAACTATATTGTGACAGCTCTGCTGAAGGAAAAATGAAGAAACTATATCGTGACAGCTCTGCTAAAGGAAAAATAAAGAAACTATATCGTGACAGCTCTGGTGAAGGAACAATAAAGAAACTATATCGTGACAGCTCTGCTAAAGGAAAAATAAAGAAACTATATCGTGACAGCTCTGGTGAAGGAAAAATAAAGAAACTATATCGTGACAGCTCTGGTGAAGGAAAAATAAAGAAACTATATCATGACAGCTCTGCTAAAGGAACGATAAAGAAACTGTATTGTGACAGCTCTGCTAAAGGAACAATAAAGAAACTGTATTGTGACAGCTCTGCTAAAGGAACAATAAGGAAACTATATTGTGACAGCTCTGCTGAAGAAAAATGAAGAAACTATATCGTGACAGCTCTGCTAAAGGAAAAATAAAGAAACTATATCGTGACAGCTCTGGTGAAGGAACAATAAAGAAACTATATCGTGACAGCTCTGCTAAAGGAAAAATAAAGAAACTATATCGTGACAGCTCTGGTGAAGGAAAAATAAAGAAACTATATCGTGACAGCTCTGGTGAAGGAAAAATAAAGAAACTATATCATGACAGCTCTGCTAAAGGAAAAATAAAGAAACTATATCGTGACAACTCTGCTAAAAGAAAAATAAAGAAACTATATCGTGACAGCTCTGCTAAAGGAAAAATAAAAAGAAACTTTATCGTGACAGCTCTGGTGAAGGAAAATAAGGAAAATATATCGTGACAGCTCTGCTAAAAGAAAAAAAAAGAAACTATATCGTGACAGCTATGCTAAAAGAAAAAAAAAGAAACTATATTGTGACAGCTCTGCTAAAGGAAAAATAAAGAAACTTTATCGTGACAGCTCTGGTGAAGGAAAAATAAAGAAACTATATCGTGACAGCTCTGGTGAAGGAAAAATAAAGAAACTATATTGTGGCAGGTCTGCTAAAGGGACAATAAAGAAACTATATTGTGGCAGGTCTGCTAAAGGAACAATAAAGAAACTATATTGTGGCAGGTCTGTGAAAGGAACAATAAAGAAACATTATCGTGGCAGGTCTGCTAAAGGAACAATAAAGAAACATTATCGTGGCAGGTCTGCTAAAGGAACAATAAAGAAACATTATCATGGCAGGTCTGTGAAAGGAACAATAAAGAAACATTATCGTGGCAGGTCTGCTAAAGGAACAATAAAGAAACATTATCGTGGCAGGTCTGCTAAAGGAACAATAAAGAAACATTATCGAAGTAGGTCTGCTAAATGAACAATAAAGAAACATTATCGTGTCAGGTCTGCTAAAGGAACAATAAAGAAACATTATCGTGGCTGGTCTGCTAAAGGAACAATAAAGAAACTATATTGTGGCAGGTCTGCTGAAGGAGCAATACAGAAATTATATTGTGGCAGGCCTGCTAAAGGGACAATAAAGAAACTATATTGTGGCAGGTCTGTGAAAGGAACAATAAAAAAACATTATCGTGACAGGTCTGCTAAAGGAACAATAAGGAAACTTTATCGTGACAGCACTGCTAAAGGAACAATAAAGAAACTGTATTGTGACAGCTCTGCTAAAGGAACAATAAAGAAACTGTATCGTGACAGCTCTGCTAAAGGAACGATAAAGAAACTGTATTGTGACAGCTCTGCTAAAGGAACAATAAGGAAACTATATTGTGACAGCTCTGCTGAAGGAAAAATGAAGAAACTATATCGTGACAGCTCTGCTAAAGGAAAAATAAAGAAACTATATCGTGACAGCTCTGCTAAAAGAAAAATAAAGAAACTATATCGTGACAGCTCTGCTAAAGGAAAAATAAAGAAACTTTATCGTGACAGCTCTGGTGAAGGAAAAATAAAGAAATTATATCGTGACAGCTCTGCTAAAGGAAAAATAAAGAAACAATATCGTGACAGCTCTGCTAAAGGAACAATAAAGAAACTGTGTTGATGTGGTAGTTTTTCTAAAGCAACGATAACATGTTTTGTATTGTCAGTTTTTCTAGAGGAATGATACAATATATAACAATGACAGTTTTACTAGAGGAACTATACAATATATAACAATGACAGTTTTACTAGAGGAACTATACAATATATAACAATGACAGTTTTACTAGAGGAACTATACAATATATAACAATGACAGTTTTACTAGAGGAACTATACAATATATAACAATGACAGTTTTACTAGAGGAACTATACAATATATAACAATGACAGTTTTACTAGAGGAACTATACACTATATAACAATGACAGTTTTACTAGAGGAACTATACAATATATAACAATGACAGTTTTACTAGAGGAACTATACAATATATAACAATGACAGTTTTATAGAGGAACTATACAATATATAACAATGACAGTTTTACTAGAGGAACGATAACATATATAACAATGACAGTTTTACTAGAGGAACTATACAATATATAACAATGACAGTTTTTACTAGAGGGACTATACAATATATAACAATGACAGTTTTACTAGAGGAACTATACAATATATAACAATGACAGTTTTACTAGAGGAACTATACAATATATAACAATGACAGTTTTACTAGAGGAACTATACAATATATAACAATGACAGTTTTACTAGAGGAACTATACAATATATAACAATGACAGTTTTACTAGAGGAACTATACAATATATAACAATGACAGTTTTACTAGAGGAACGATACAATATATAACAATGACAGTTTTACTAGAGGAACTATACAATATTTAACAATGACAGTTTTACTAGAGGAACTATACAATATATAACAATGACAGTTTTTCTAGAGGAACTATACAATATATAACAATGACAGTTTTACTAGAGGAACTATACAATATATAACAATGACAGTTTTATAGAGGAACTATACAATATATAACAATGACAGTTTTACTAGAGGAACTATAAAATATATAACAATGACAGTTTTACTAGAGGAACTATACAATATATAACAATGACAGTTTTACTAGAGGAACTATACAATATATAACAATGACAGTTTTACTAGAGGAACTATACAATATATAACAATGACAGATTTACTAGAGGAACTATACAATATATAACAATGACAGTTTTACTAGAGGAACTATACAATATATAACAATGACAGTTTTTACTACAGGAACTATACAATATATAACAATGACAGTTTTACTACAGGAACTATACAATATATAACAATGACAGTTTTACTAGAGGAACTATACAATATTTAACAATGACAGTTTTACTAGAGGAACTATACAATATATAACAATGACAGTTTTACTAGAGGAACTATACAATATATAACAATGACAGTTTTACTAGAGGAACTATACAATATATAACAATGACAGTTTTACTAGAGGAAATATACAATATATAACAATGACAGTTTTACTAGAGGAACTATACAATATATAACAATGACAGTTTTTACTAGAGGAACTATACAATATATAACAATGACAGTTTTACTAGAGGAACTATACAAAATATAACAATGACAGTTTTACTAGAGGAACGATAACATATATAACAATGACAGTTTTACTAAAGGAACTATACAATATATAACAATGACAGTTTTATAGAGGAATTATACAATATATAACAATGACAGTTTTACTAGAGGAACGATAACATATATAACAATGGCAGTTTTACTAGAGGAACTATACAATATTTAACAATGACAGTTTTATAGAGGAACTATACAATATATAACAATGACAGTTTTACTAGAGGAACTATACAATATATAACAATGACAGTTTTACTAGAGGAACTATACAATATATAACAATGACAGTTTTACTAGAGGAACGATAACATATATAACAATGACAGTTTTACTAGAGGAACGATAACATATATAACAATGACAGTTTTACTAGAGGAACGATACATATATATAGCAATGACAGTTTTACTAGAGGAACGATAACATATATAACAATGACAGTTTTACTAGAGGAACGATAACATATATAACAATGACAGTTTTACTAGAGGAACGATAACATACATAACAATGACAGTTTTACTAGAGGAACGATAACAAATAATATGATGTCAGTTTTACTAGAGGAACGATAACAAATATTATGATGACAGTTTTACTATAAAGTAAAGTACCCCCGTCACGCCAGTGGCGTTTAGGGAAATATGGTGTTAGTGACCCCTATATTTTACAGACCTTCAGCACATGATTTTTGGGGTAATGTGGTTAGTATTACGCCCGTGCTGCTTTACTTTCCCAAAAAAAATCCGGTACCCATTTAAGGCTGGGTGAACCCGAAAGCCGTCGGTTGGGAGGTATGGAGAAATACCTCTACTAGACGTACAATCTTATATATATCTGGGCAGTAATATAGATAAAGAGGAGGAACAGAAAACGATACCAAAATAAGGATATCAAAAGCAAGAGGAGCTTTCATTGCACTGGGAAACATATGGAAATCCAAAGAAATTAGGCTAAATACAAAAATACAAATTTTCAACTCCAATGTTAAGTCGGTTCTATTATATGGCTGTGAAATATGGAGAATAACAAAATTGACAATCACGAAGGTACAGACTTTCATTAATGGATGCTTGCGCAGAATAAAGGGATGGAAATGGCAGGACAAAGTCACAAACGTGGAATTATGGAAATGTACCGGTCAAATACCAGTGGATAAAGAAATACAGCGAAGACGATGGCGATGGATAGGACACACACTACGGAAACCAACTGAGAGTATTACACAACAGGCCCTTTTTTTGGAATCCCCAGGGGAAAAGACAAAGAGGAAGACCAAGGAATTCTTGGAGAAGACAGATTGAAGCAGAGATGAAGATGATGGGAAGACATGGAATGATCTTAAAAGAATTGCAAAAACAGAACGACTTGGAAAGTGTTTTGTTGAAGACCTATGCTCCACTGGGAGCTAAAAGGTAGAAGAACCCGGAAGCCGTCGGTTGGGATCGAACCCTACCCCTTGTCCGTGGTAGTCCAGTTCACTAACCACTGAGCTATCGCGGCTAGTTTTACTATAGGAACGATAATAAATATTATGATGACAGTTTTACTAGAGGAACGATAATAAATATTATGATGACAGTTTTACTAAAGGAACGATAACATATATTATGATCACAGTTTTACTAGAGAAACGATAACATATATAATGATGAGAGTTTTACTAGAGGAACATAACATCTCTCTCTCTCTCTCTGTTTCTTTCTCTCTCTCTCTCTCTCTCTCTCTCTCTCTATCTATCTATCTGTTTCTCTCAACCTTTTCTTCTATCACTTTTCCCTATGGTAGATTTGTTTCTTCCTTATAATGAAGGATTATATATATCAATCACAGCAACATGCTGTAGAGAATGACATAACACATACATCCTATGTCTATTTCATCATCATCATCATCATCATCATCAAGTACCGGCCTACTGGCGTAGGTGATCATGTCTCTCCACAACTTTCGATCTCGACAGTTATTTATCATTTCTGTTGGTGACCTTCTCCCAAGCCATTCTCTTAAACTGTCTGGTATTTTCTCTCTTTGCTTCCCTCTATCTCTTCGTCCCTCAATTGTTCCAGTTGTTACAATATATTCCATTTGTTCTCTTCTCATTACATGGCCAAAAATGATGATTGTTTTCTCCTAATATTGGAAATTAGCTCTCTTTTTGCTTTGACCTCTTTCAGAATATTTTCATTACTCTTCTTATCTATCCATGGTATTCTCAACAATCTTCTGTGAAACCACATTTTTACAAACTCCAGTGATTTTCTTGTCTGTTGTCCTATTGTCCATGATTCACATCCAAATGTTAAAACTGCCTCTACATAACATTTAAGAACTCTTTTTTCTTGTTTCTACTGTCAAAAATGGATTGCATAGTAACACGACAACAACGTTAAGGGGGATTCCAACGGAAAACCCTTGTTCGGTAGGGGACATCATGTGCTACAGGTGATACCCGATCGTCATCAAGCTACTGTAAGCAAAATGAATATAAAATATTAAAACAGGTAAATGATTTTAAATATTTGGGAACTTTGTTAACCTCAGACGGAAGATGTACAAAAGAGGTGAGATGCAGAATGTCTCAGGCAAAAGCAGCTTTCCAGAAAATAAGTCAATTTACGCCACTTTAAATTAACCCGATAAAACAACAATCGTTAGGCCAACACAGACAACAACAGATACTATTTTAAACATGTTGTTTTTATAAACACCTATGTACTCTAAAACACACTTGGAATAAGCTAAATCACACATATCTACTCTAAAACACACTGGGAATAAGCTAAATCAACACCTATCTACTCTAAAACACACTAGGAATAAGCTAAATCAACACCTATCTACTCTAAAACACACTGGGAATAAGCTAAATCAACACCTATCTACTCTAAAACACACTGGGAATAAGCCAATCAACACCTATCTACTCTAAAACACACTGGGAATAAGCTAAATCAACACCTATCTACTCTAAAACACACTGGGAATAAGCTAAATCAACACCTATCTACTCTAAAACACACTGGAATAAGCTAAATCAACACCTATCTACTCTAAAACACACTGGGAATAAGCAAATCAACACCTATCTACTCTAAAACACACTGGAATAAGCTAAATCAACACCTATCTACTCTAAAACACACTGGGAATAAGCTAAATCAACACCTATCTACTCTAAAACACACTGGGAATAAGCTAAATCAACACCTATCTACTCTAAAACACACTGGGAATAAGCCAAATCAACACCTATCTACTCTAAAACACACTGGGAATAAGCTAAATCAACACCTATCTACTCTAAAACACACTGGGAATAAGCTAAATCAACACCTATCTACTCTAAAACACACTGGGAATAAGCTAAATCAACACCTATCTGGTTCCGTTTCCAAGATGGCGGATCTAGTCCACGTCCTCTCGATCGCTGCAGAAAATGCACCCAAGGTCTGATTAATTTCGGATCTTCATTGCACTTTTCTGCGTAAAAGTCAAAATGATGATATGCTTGATACATCTGTGTCGCTAAGACGAGGTCGTAGGTCGACAACAGTCCGTTTTTGACGAATCAAGTGTTTGTGAGTGAGACATTCCACCGTCCAGACTTCATCTGTGCTTTACGTCACATTAGTGCTGTTCAAGACCGTTATTGGGATTCTTTGACGCAAGTTATTTCCACGTTACACATTAATGTAAACTACTTCGTCAGTCGCAGTTTTGTCTCTTTGGGGAAGTTGCTTCGTGTATTGTTCGTCGTAGACTGTTTACACTTGAGTAATCAGACATAAGTCTAAAGGTATCGAGATTATGAGTTTGGCGACATTGTGTCCTACGTCATCGTATTGGTTCCCTAAACCGGCCGTGCGCAAATCTTACGGTCTGCTGTTTGATGTGCAACAAGAATAAATTGACGACTGACTGTGTGTCTATATGTTCGGAATTGGAGTCATCAACGATGGCCTAACATCATCAAGTGCTACGATGATCATCATTTTCGGGAGGACGTGACTTACCGGTATATGGGGATAGGCGGCGGGAACAAATGGAGGCTATGCATGAAATGTGTTCCTTGTTGCAGTTTCCTCATATTACAAGTCGCATGTCTGTGTTAGTCACCTCTAGTGACTCGGGCAGATGGTGCTCGTAAACCTGGGAAGGCCGACCATCTAAGGCAGAATCCCCCGACAGAAAAGATCAACTGCTGCCTTGCAGGAAGATTGGGACAATCAAAGGCTAAGGAAAGCAAACCTGAAAAAATGCTGGCTGAAATCGGATGCACTGGGCCACTGGCGCAGAACACAGTGCAACGTATTAACGGGTGTTTAGTCAGAGTGGATCTGACAGACTCTAATTGTGATGTTCTGTCTGTGGGGGGTGATCAACACACTTAGCCTGACAGCTGACTTCATATGAGAGTCTGGAATCCTTACTCTGATTGAGTCCTGAACGCAGAGAGAGAGAGAGAGAACACCTATCTACTCTAAAACACACTGGGAATAAGCTAAATCAACACCTATCTACTCTAAAACACACTGGGAGTAAGCTCAATCACTCATCGTTTTCTGAGCTGCTACATTGCAAGAAAATCTCAGTCTTATAATAATAAAAATTGAAACGATTACATATATCTTATCACTCGTATAATATAACCTTAGCATGTAGATATTTTATTTAGGTTGAAGCTGTGAGACATTATACAAAATAATAGCAATTTATCAAATAAACAAGTCTGATATCTGGTTGTTTCGGCGGGATGAGTATTCATCTCTTACAGTGTCGAACAGGGTATATAGACAGACAGACAGCCGGACGGACGGACGGACAGACAGACAGACAGACAGACAGATAGCCGGACGGACGGACGGACAGACAGACAGACAGACAGACAGATAGCCAGACAGACAGACGGACGGACAGACACGCAGAAAGGCAGATAGATTTATTACAACCTATATTAGGCTCTTCATTTTGAATTATATTTCTTTCAAGACAAGTCAGTCTTGCGTTTAACACCTCACATTATGCTCTTGCTCTTCTTCTATTTCTTCCTCCTCTCTACTTCTTCCTCTTATCTTCCTCCTTTGCAGTCATCTATACAGACGGATGTGTAAGACGACATCAAGGAGGGGCATGGGCATTTACGGCACGCTCGGCAGGCAGAATAGTCTACGAAGAAACGCTGACACAGTCTGCAGCGGTGATGAAAACTGGCATTCCCAGCCACCAATGAACCCGCACAGAGAGTCAGAGGTGCGATGACCGCCTTGCTACGCTCCTTTTTATGTCCATTGGGATTGACAAACAGAAGACAAAAGGAAGGATCTAGGCAAGAACACATTTGACCCATGAGTTGGGGATGGGCTAATGAATTCAGTGAAAGCAAACCCGAATAAAATGCTGGCTGAAATCGGATGCACTGGGCCACTGGCGCAGAACACAGTGCAACGTATTAACGGGTGTTCAGTCAGAGTGGATCTGACAGACTCTGATTGTGATGTTCTGTCTGTGGGGGCGATCAACACACTTAGCCTGACAGCTGACTTCATATGAGAGTCTGGAATCCTTACTCTGATTGAGTCCTGAACGCAGAGAGAGAGAGAGAGAGAGAGAGAGAGAATTCAGTGCACACAATTTCTTACATAGTGGGCTGCACTATAGCACTTAGAGGGTACCATCCTCTCCTTGGCCATTTATGTCGGGCATTACACAATGCTCCTAGTTGTAGAGTTGGCCTTACCCTGGATGACGCATTGAGTTTTAACACTGTATGATTATTAGTTTATTATCGGTAATTATTTCAGTCACTTAATAAATCCTTTGGAATGACAACAACCACACAAAAAACTCAATCAGTGTGAACGGACATACATAAAAAATTGTAAATCACTAGAGCGATCTGCAAGCAGCTACAAGGCTACGCCATGTTACCGGAAGTCCATGTAAATCTCAGTCCCTAAGACAGTTCGGTGTTGATTTCAACATTGTTCTGGAAACATCTGCCACGCGACTGGAAACAGATTGTTCTGGCACTGTCAGACCTTTTGAATCGCTCGGCTATGTGGAGAGAAGAAACATGTTGTATGATCTCGGCTGCGTGGAGAGAATAAACATGTTGTATGATCTCGGCTGCGTGGAGAGAATAAACATATTGTATGATCTCGGCTGCGTGGAGAGAAGAAACATGTTGTATGTCTCGGCTGCGTGGAGAGAATAAACATGTTGTATGATCTCGGCTGCGTGGAGAGAATAAACATGTTGTATGGTCTCGGCTGCGTGGAGAGAATAAACATGTTGTATGATCACGGCTGCGTGGAGAAAAGATACATGTTGTATGGGCTTGGCTGTGTGGAGGAATAAACACGTTGTATGGGCTCGGCTGTGTGGAGAGAATAAACATGTATGAGCTCGCTGTGTGGATAGAAGATACATGTTGTATGGTTTGGGCTGTATGGAGGGAAGAAACATGTTGTATGGCTCGGCTGCGTGGAGAGAATAAACATGTTGTATGATCTCGGCTGCGTGGAGAGAAGAAACATGTTGTATGATCTCGGCTGCGTGGAGAGAAGAAACATGTTGTATGGTCTCGGCTGCGTGGAGAGAGAAACATGGAGTATGTCTTGGCTGCGTGGAGAGAAGAAACATGTTGTATGGCTCGGCTGCGTGGAGAGAAGAAACATGTTGTATGGTCTCGGCTGCGTGGAGAGAAGAAACATGTTGTATGGTCTCGGCTGCGTGGAGAGAAGAAACATGTTGTGTGGTCTCGGCTGCGTGGAGAGAAGAAACATGTTGTATGGTCTCGGCTGCGTGGAGAGAAGAAACATGTTGTATGGTCTCGGCTGCGTGGAGAGAAGAAACATGTTGTATGGTTTGGGCTGCGTGGAGAGAAGAAACATGTTGTATGGGCTCGGCTGCGTGGAGAGAATAAATATGTTGTATGATCTCGGCTGCGTGGAGAGAAGAAACATGTTGTATGATCTCGGCTGCGTGGAGAGAAGAAACATGTTGTATGGTCTCGGCTGCGTGGAGAGAAGAAACATGGAGTATGGTCTCGGCTGCGTGGAGAGAAGAAACATGTTGTATGGGCTCGGCTGCGTGGAGAGAAGAAACATGTTGTATGATCTCGGCTGCGTGGAGAGAAGAAACATGTTGTATGGTCTCGGCTGCGTGGAGAGAAGAAACATGTTGTATAGTTTGGGCTGCGTGGAGAGAAGAAACATGTTGTATGGTCTCGGCTGCGTGGAGAGAGAACATGTTGTATGGTCTCGGCTGCGTGGAGAGAAGAAACATGTTGTATGGTCTCGGCTGCGTGGAGAGAAGAAACATGTTGTATAGTTTGGGCTGCGTGGGGAGAAGAAACATGTTGTATGGTCTCGGCTGCGTGGAGAGAAGAAACATGTTGTATAGTTTGGGCTGCGTGGAGAGAAGAAACATGTTGTATGGTCTCGGCTGCGTGGAGAGAAGAAACATGTTGTATAGTTTGGGCTGCGTGGGGAGAAGAAACATGTTGTATAGTTTGGGCTGCGTGGAGAGAAGAAACATGTTGTATGGTTTGGGCTGCGTGGAGGAAGAAATATGTTGTATGATCTCGGCTGCGTGGAAAGAAGAAACATGTTGTATAGTTTGGGCTGTGTGGAGAGAAGAACATGTTGTATGGTCTCGGCTGCGTGGAGAGAAGAAACATGTTGTATGGTCTTGGCTGCGTGGAAAGACGATTTGTAGACAAGGAGAAAGAATGCCAATTTTTAGCCAAATGAAAGAACAAATAGAATAATAGTAAACATAGAAAATACGATTATAAAAATTTGAGCAGCAAAAAAATAGTAAAAAAGAGCCCCCGTCACGCCAAGTGGCGTATAAGGAATATGGTGTTATTGAACATAATTTCACAAACTTTCGGCACATGATTTTTGGGGTAATATGGTCGGTATTACGCCCGTGCCGCTTTCCTTTCCCATAAAAAAATATAAAAGTAAAGGTACCCATTTAAAGCTGGGTGACTCAGGAAACCGTCGATCAGGATCGAACCTGATCTCTTTTCCTTTGTAGTCCGGATAATTAACCAGTGCGCTATCGCTGTCTCGGAGCAGTAATAACGGTAATTGTATACCGTGTAAGTAAAAGAAAGTTGCTGTACTTTACGACCAGTACCTGTACTGATCGAACCATTTCAGTGGAAGAAGTATGTTTACAACACTCCGACAAAAAAAAATCAGAATAATCAACAGAAAAAAGCTACGAAAAATAAACTACCCGAAACAGGATTGAACCTGTACTCCTTGACACAGCGCCTTATACACAGTGCCTTGCACACGAGAAACGTGTGCTAAGAGTGGATAGCGACTCACGGCCGACTCCTTGCGTCATGATCAGCAAACGATATAGTTGATAAATTAAAAATAGAAAAAAAATGGTATATTAGAAGATTTACGTGATTAGTGGACGACACAGATTAAACGACGTTTCGTTTAATTTGTCCTCACATTCAGCTTTACTGCAGCTTCGCATTTGTATGCATTCATTTGCATTTCTTTGCCTTAACCCGATATAGTTGATACAGGGATTACTGCATTTCTCCGTAGTGACCCTGACTACAGACAAATCAATCTGACCATAGCGAGTGCTGCGCTGGATAGGGCGCACGTTTCGGAAGCCAACAGAGAGTATTACACAACAGGCCCTTTTTTGGAATCCCCAGGGGAAAAGACAAAGAGGAAGACCAAGGAAATCTTGGAGAAGACAGATAGAAGCAGAGATGAAGATGATGGGGAAGACATGGATGATCTTAAAAGAATGGCAAAAAAAACAGAACGACTTGGAAAGTGTTAGTTGAAGACCTATGCTCCACAGGGAGCTAAAAAGGTAGAAGTAGATAGTGAGTGCAGATACAAGAGGTAGGCAACACTTTAATGTCGTGCAGAAGGCGGATATGTCTAGTCGAAAGTCGCGCATATCGCGGCTTTCGTAAAGTAGCGAAACAACTCATCAACGCCTAAGCAACGACCTTTAAGGGCGGAATTTAAAGTAGAGTAGTCGGGTGAACGCAACATCGGAAGCTAACAGTATTTTAAAAAGAACAAAAATCACATTTGACAGAACAAACTGTCAATCCATGTTTAAAACATAATTAAGAACATGATAATCACCTTTGTTTCGCAAAAATATCGCTGTCGAACATTTTTAAAATAAGAAAAAGAAAATTACAAATTTTTGCACTCAAAATATACATAAACCATTTTTAAAATGCAGAAATTGACATTTTTCGGAAGAAAGAGCCGTAAAACTATTTTAAAGATTAAAACAGAGAAGAAAGTAACAACGTTATATAATATTTAAAAAGCACATTTGTAAAAAAATATAATGATAAAACAAATTTTAAAAAGAAGCAAAATAAAGCCGTTAACACATTCGTTTAAGTTAAGAAAAAAAAAACATAAGGAAGGGTAAACGCATTAAAAAGTGATTGAGTTGGAGCAAACATAAGAATAATAAATCATGCAGGGAGAAAATAAAATAAATAGAAAAATCTGCGGTTAAATGGAGCTTCAGGAGTAATACGGCCCCCGAACGTGCGATTCTGTCGCCACCTGGGGTTACAAGGTAATACGGCATACGGGAGTGTGTATGCTACACTGCACGTGCATTGCTGCAAGACTTGACGCGTTTGTCCCTTGAACACGCGTGAGAAATAAGCGACCCAGTGTTGACTAAAGCTTGTGCTCTTTCAAGTGTGCTTTCATGTCAGTTGAACACAGAGTGTTTTTCGTTCGATAATGTTAAGATCGTTATGAAACAGGCATACCGATATACCAAGCCGGGCTTGTTAAAAATGGTTTATATATTGTCTTCTTGGCGTTAGATGGTGTGGGTACGTTATGTTGCTAATCATGGCAAATCCGCAATATATGGGCCTTTAGGGCCCAACACGTCCGGCTTGGCATGAGTGGAGGATTTTCCTTAACAATTTTGCTCTAGCAGCGGCCATTTTAGCCTACTGTTTTCGATTTCTCTGATATGTACTCGACACGTTAAAGAACATTTGAGGTCAAGGCAAAGAAATGCGAAGCTGCGGTAGAGATAATTAAAGAAATTAAAAATATAGTAAAGGGGATATGGTTAAAGCTTTACTTCATAAGTGGACGACACAAATTATAACGACGTTTCGGTTTAATAGGCCTTCAGCAGGAACAAACGTACAACACACACAGAGATATGTAAACACGGAGGCCGATATACAAAAATAGAGTAGCCGCGTTATTGTACTAGTAGGGTCAAGGCAAAACATACATATATATGCATAAAAGTGCGAAACTACAGTAAAGCTAATTATAAGGAGAAATGAAATAAAATATATAAAAAGAAACATTGAAAAAAAAACTATGGGCTTGCTGTTATGTAAATGTTAGGTAGAGCCAGTCTTAACATGTGGATGTGAATCATGGACAATAGGACAACAGACAAGAAAATCACTGGAGTCTGTAGAAATGTGGTTAACAGAAGAATGTTGAGAACAGCTAAGAAGAGTAATAAAAACGTTCTGAAAGAGGCCAAAGCAAAATGAGAGGTAGCTTCCAATATTAGGAAGAAACAATCATCACTTTTTGGCCATGTAATGAGAAGAGAACAGATGGAATATATTGTAACAACTTGGAAATTGATGGACGAAGAGATAGAGGAAAGCAAAGGGAAAATAAATTACCAGACAGCTTAAGAGAATAGCTTGGCAGAAGGTGAAGAACAGAAATGAAAAATAACTGTCAAGATCGAAAGTTGTGGAGAGACATGATCACCTACTCCAGCAGGCTTGGTACTTGATGATGACGATGCTTGCTGAAGGCCTATTGAGTCGAAACGTCGTTCTAATTTGTGTCGTTCACTTAATATGTAAAGCTTTATCCATACCGTTTTTTTTTACATTTACTTACATTTCTCGCAAAGAACCTTTGGCAGTTTAAATGGAGAAGAGTAGGCCATAAATATGGCCGCTGCTTAGGCAAAACTGCGAACAAAAACCTTTACCCACAACGTGGATTCTGCCACCATACTACGGAGTTCGTGCAGGTCGGTCAGGGATGTCTTTGGATTTTCCCGAAATTCTCGAGGGAGATATTGGATTATCGTGGATTCGTTCAGTGTGCAGTGATGATGATTCAGTGTGCAGTGATGATGATTCAGTGTGCAGTGATGATGATTCAGTGTGCAGTGATGATGATTCAGTGTGCAGTGATGATGATTCAGTGTGCAGTGATGATGATTCAGTGTGCAGTGATGATGATCCAGTGTGCAGTGATGATGATTCAGTGTGCAGTGATGATGATCCAGTGTGCAGTGATGATGATTCAGTGTGCAGTGATGATGATCCAGTGTGCAGTGATGATGATTCAGTGTGCAGTGATGATGATCCAGTGTGCAGTGATGATGATCCAGTGTGCAGTGATGATGATTCAGTGTGCAGTGATGATGATCCAGTGTGCAGTGATGATGATCCAGTGTGCAGTGATGATGATCCAGTGTGCAGTGATGATGATCCAGTGTGCAGTGATGATGATTCAGTGTGCAGTGATGATGATCCAGACAACAAATTACAAACAAGTGTAGCGTCTTCAAATCGTCGTATGTCATTGAGTTATTTGCGGATCAGCACCACTGCACTCCGAACATGTCCATAGGTGCCCAGATCCCCTCCTCGGCAAGTCCCGCAGTATCCAGCGACTGGTGACTCCAGTTCTATGTTGGTTAATAGGACTTCTTATACGCCCACTAACTTTCTCATATCTGGTTGTGCCCATCTTAACTTCCATCTCTTTCACCGGAAGGAGTGACGTGCAAACATGGTTGTCGAAGTCCTGTGCCCTTCCCACATCTCAGTAAACATAAGGTAAAGACATTCAAACTTGCAGTAAGTTACAAAACTTTGTGTCTATGCTTATTTAACTACCTTTTATGGGTAGAGCAAGAAAAGGTGTAACTATCAGGCTTACGCACACCAGCACAAACAAATATGTAGGCTCTAATCGATTCAGCGGAAAATAGTTGACGACCATGTGGCCCTTTGATTCTCGTTATACATAATTATTGTTGAATGTTTATCCATTGACATCTGGTAGGATAATGTTTACTTCAGTGAGGTCATTAGTTGTTGATTCTTTGTTTCAATGAGCTCTTTGCTAATATCTGCAATGTTTATTATAGTGTCTATTTGAATGTTTGCTACAGTGTTTGTTTGAGTGTTTGTTTTGAATGTTTGATGCAGTGCTTGTTTCAGTGTCTGTTTCAATGTTTGCTACAGTGTTTCTTTGAGTGTTTGTTTCAGTGTTTTTTTTCAATGTTTGATGCAGTGTTTGTTTCAGTGTTTGCTGTTATGTTTGTTTCAATGTTTGCTGCAGTGTTTGTTTCAATGTTTGTTGCAGTGTTTGTTTCAATGTTTGATGCAGTGTTTGTTTCGTGTTTTGTTTCAGTGTTTGTTTGAGTGTCTGTTTCAATGTTTGCTACAGTGTTTGTTTGAGTGTTTGTTTCATGTTTGCTGCAGTGTTTGTTTGAGTGTCTGTTTCAATGTTTGCTACAGTGTTTGTTTGAGTGTTTGTTTCAATGTTTGCTGCAGTGTTTGTTTCAATGTTTGCTGCAGTGTCTGTTTCAATGTTTGCCGCAGTGTCTGTTTCAATGTTTGTTGCTGTGTTTGTTTCAATGTTTACTGCAGTGTTTGCTGCAGTGTTTGTTTCAGTGTTTTGTTTCAGTGTCTGTTTCAATGTTTGCTGCAGTGTTTGTATCAATATTTGCTACAGTGTTTGTTTCAATGTTTGCTGCTGTGTTTGTTTCAATGTTTGCTGCAGTGTTTGTTTCAATGTTTGCTGCTGTGTTTGTTTCAATGTTTGCTGCAGTGTTTGTTTCAATGTTTGCTGCAGTGTCTGTATCAATGTTTGCTGCAGTGTTTGTTTCAATGTTTGCTGCAGTGTCTGTATCAATGTTTGCTGCAGTGTTTGTTTCAATGTTTACTGCAGTGTTTGTTTCAATGTTTGCTGCTGTGTTTGTTTCAATGTTTGCTGCAGTGTTTGTTTCAATGTTTACTGCAGTGTTTGTTTCAATGTTTGCTGCTGTGTTTGTTTCAATGTTTGCTGCAGTGTTTGTTTCAATGTTTGCTGCAGTGTTTGTTTCAATGTTTGCTGCAGTGTTTGTTTTAATGTTTACTGCAGTGTTTGTTTCAATGTTTGCTGCAGTGTCTGTATCAATGTTTGCTGCAGTGTTTGTTTCAATGTTTACTGCAGTGTTTGTTTCAATGTTTGCTGCTGTGTTTGTTTCAATGTTTGCTGCAGTGTTTGTTTCAATGTTTGCTGCAGTGTCTGTATCAATGTTTGCTGCAGTGTTTGTTTCAATGTTTGCTGCAGTGTCTGTATCAATGTTTGCTGCAGTGTTTGTTTCAATGTTTGCTGCAGTGTCTGTATCAATGTTTGCTGCAGTGTTTGTTTCAATGTTTGCTGCAGTGTCTGTATCAATGTTTGCTGCTGTGTTTGTTTCGATGTTTGCTGCAGTGTTTGTTTCAATGTTTGCTGCAGTGTCTGTATCAATGTTTGCTGCAGTGTTTGTTTCAATGTTTGCTGCAGTGTTTTGTTTCAATGTTTACTGCAGTGTTTGTTTCAATGTTTGCTGCAGTGTCTGTATCAATGTTTGCTGCAGTGTTTGTTTCAATGTTTACTGCAGTGTTTGTTTCAATGTTTACTGCAGTGTTTGTTTCAATGTTTGCTGCAGTGTTTGTTTCAATGTTTGCTGCAGTGTTTGTTTCAATGTTTGCTGCAGTGTTTGTTTCAATGTTTACTGCAGTGTTTGTTTCAATGTTTGCTGCAGTGTTTGTTTCAATGTTTGCTGCAGTGTTTGTTTCAATGTTTGCTGCAGTGTTTGTTTCAATGTTTATTGCAGTGTTTGTTTCAATGTTTGCTGCAGTGTCTGCATCAATGTTTGCTGCAGTGTTTGTTTCAATGTTTACTGCAGTGTTTGTTTCAATGTTTGCTGCAGTGTTTGTTTCAATGTTTGCTGCAGTGTTTGTTTCAATGTTTACTGCAGTGTTTGTTTCAATGTTTGCTGCAGTGTCTGTATCAATGTTTGCTGCAGTGTTTGTTTCAATGTTTGCTGCAGTGTTTGTTTCAATGTTTACTGCAGTGTTTGTTTCAATGTTTGCTGCAGTGTTTGTTTCAATGTTTGCTGCAGTGTCTGTATCAATGTTTGCTGCAGTGTTTGTTTCAATGTTTGCTGCAGTGTTTGTTTCAATGTTTGCTGCAGTGTTTGTTTCAATGTTTACTGCAGTGTTTGTTTCAATGTTTGCTGCAGTGTCTGTATCAATGTTTGCTGCAGTGTTTGTTTCAATGTTTGCTGCAGTGTCTGTATCAATGTTTGCTGCAGTGTTTGTTTCAATGTTTGCTGCAGTGTTTGTTTCAATGTTTGCTGCAGTGTCTGTATCAATGTTTGCTGCAGTGTTTGTTTCAATGTTTGCTGCAGTGTCTGTATCAATGTTTGCTGCAGTGTTTGTTTCAATGTTTGCTGCAGTGTCTGTATCAATGTTTGCTGCAGTGTTTGTTTCAATGTTTGCTGCAGTGTCTGTATCAATGTTTGCTGCAGTGTTTGTTTCAATGTTTGCTGCAGTGTTTGTTTCAATGTTTGCTGCAGTGTCTGTATCAATGTTTGCTGCAGTGTTTGTTTCAATGTTTGCTGCAGTGTTTGTTTCAATGTTTGCTGCAGTGTTTGTTTCAATGTTTACTGCAGTGTTTGTTTCAATGTTTGCTGCAGTGTCTGTATCAATGTTTGCTGCAGTGTTTGTTTCAATGTTTGCTGCAGTGTTTGTTTCAATGTTTTACTGCAGTGTCTGTATCAATGTTTGCTG
Source organism: Megaustenia siamemsis (assembly GCA_032433765.1). Lineage (NCBI taxonomy): Eukaryota > Metazoa > Mollusca > Gastropoda > Stylommatophora > Ariophantidae > Megaustenia > Megaustenia siamemsis. The sequence continues at coordinate 52,340,894 of JAVIAB010000041.1, read as the reverse complement.
CAGTGTTTGTTTCAATGTTTGCTGCAGTGTCTGTATCAATGTTTGCTGCAGTGTTTGTTTCAATGTTTGCTGCAGTGTTTGTTTCAATGTTTGCTGCAGTGTCTGTATCAATGTTTGCTGCAGTGTTTGTTTCAATGTTTGCTGCAGTGTTTGTTTCAATGTTTGCTGCAGTGTTTGTTTCAATGTTTACTGCAGTGTTTGTTTCAATGTTTGCTGCAGTGTCTGTATCAATGTTTGCTGCAGTGTTTGTTTCAATGTTTGCTGCAGTGTTTGTTTCAATGTTACTGCAGTGTCTGTATCAATGTTTGCTGCAGTGTTTGTTTCAATGTTTGCTGCAGTGTCTGTATCAATGTTTGCTGCAGTGTTTGTTTCAATGTTTGCTGCAGTGTCTGTATCAATGTTTGCTGCAGTGTCTGTATCAATGTTTGCTGCAGTGTTTGTTTCAATGTTTGCTGCAGTGTTTGTTTCAATGTTTACTGCAGTGTTTGTTTCAATGTTTGCTGCAGTGTTTGTTTCAATGTTTGCTGCAGTGTCTGTATCAATGTTTGCTGCAGTGTTTGTTTCAATGTTTGCTGCAGTGTTTTGTTTCAATGTTTGCTGCAGTGTTTGTTTCAATGTTTACTGCAGTGTTTGTTTCAATGTTTACTGCAGTGTCTGTATCAATGTTTGCTGCAGTGTTTGTTTCAATGTTTGCTGCAGTGTTTGTTTCAATGTTTACTGCAGTGTCTGTATCAATGTTTGCTGCAGTGTTTGTTTCAATGTTTGCTGCAGTGTCTGTATCAATGTTTGCTGCAGTGTTTGTTTCAATGTTTGCTGCAGTGTTTGTTTCAATGTTTGCTGCAGTGTCTGTATCAATGTTTGCTGCAGTGTTTGTTTCAATGTTTGCTGCAGTGTCTGTATCAATGTTTGCTGCAGTGTTTGTTTCAATGTTTGCTGCAGTGTCTGTATCAATGTTTGCTGCAGTGTTTGTTTCAATGTTTGCTGCAGTGTCTGTATCAATGTTTGCTGCAGTGTTTGTTTCAATGTTTGCTGCAGTGTTTGTTTCAATGTTTGCTGCAGTGTCTGTATCAATGTTTGCTGCAGTGTTTGTTTCAATGTTTGCTGCAGTGTTTGTTTCAATGTTTGCTGCAGTGTTTGTTTCAATGTTTACTGCAGTGTTTGTTTCAATGTTTGCTGCAGTGTCTGTATCAATGTTTGCTGCAGTGTTTGTTTCAATGTTTGCTGCAGTGTTTGTTTCAATGTTTACGGCAGTGTCTGTATCAATGTTTGCTGCAGTGTTTGTTTCAATGTTTGCTGCAGTGTTTGTTTCAATGTTTGCTGCAGTGTCTGTATCAATGTTTGCTGCAGTGTTTGTTTCAATGTTTGCTGCAGTGTCTGTATCAATGTTTGCTGCAGTGTTTGTTTCAATGTTTGCTGCAGTGTCTGTATCAATGTTTGCTGCAGTGTTTGTTTCAATGTTTGCTGCAGTGTCTGTATCAATGTTTGCTGCAGTGTCTGTTTCAATGTTTGCTGCAGTGTTTGTTTCAATGTTTGCTGCAGTGTTTGTTTCAATGTTTGCTGCAGTGTCTGTATCAATGTTTGCTGCAGTGTTTGTTTCAATGTTTGCTGCAGTGTTTGTTTCAATGTTTACTGCAGTGTTTGTTTCAATGTTTACTGCAGTGTTTGTTTCAATGTTTGCTGCAGTGTTTGTTTCAATGTTTGCTGCAGTGTTTGTTTCAATGTTTACTGCAGTGTTTGTTTCAATGTTTACTGCAGTGTTTGTTTCAATGTTTGCTGCAGTGTTTGTTTCAATGTTTACTGCAGTGTTTGTTTCAATGTTTGCTGCAGTGTCTGTTTCAATGTTTGCTGCAGTGTTTGTTTCAATGTTTACTGCAGTGTTTGTTTCAATGTTTGCTGCAGTGTTTGTTTCAATGTTTGCTGCAGTGTTTGTTTCAATGTTTGCTGCAGTGTTTGTTTCAATGTTTGCTGCAGTGTTTGTTTCAATGTTTGCTGCAGTGTTTGTTTCAATGTTTGCTGCAGTGTTTGTTTCAATGTTTGCTGCAGTGTTTGTTTCAATGTTTACTGCAGTGTTTGTTTCAATGTTTGCTGCAGTGTCTGTATCAATGTTTGCTGCAGTGTTTGTTTCAATGTTTGCTGCAGTGTTTGTTTCAATGTTTGCTGCAGTGTTTGTTTCGTGTTTTGTTTCAGTATCTGTTTCAATGTTTTCTGCAGTGATTGTTTCAATATTTTCTGCAGCGCTTCTTTCAGTGTTTGTTTCAGTGTTTGTTTCAGTGTTTGTTTCAGTGTTTGCTACAGTGTTTGTTTCAGTGTTTGTTTCAGTGTTTGTTTCAATGTTTGATGCAGTGTTTGTTTCAGTGTATGTTTTAATGTTTGCTACAGTGTTTCTTTGAATGCTTGTTTCAGTGTTTGTTTCAATGTTTGATGCAGTGTTTGTTTCAGTGTTTGCTGCAATGTTTGTTTCAATGTTTGCTGCAGTGTTTGTTTCAATGTTTGTTGCAGTGTTTGTTTCAATGTTTGATGCAGTGTTTTGTTTCGTGTTTTGTTTCAGTGTTTGTTTGAGTGTTTGTTTCAATGTTTGCTGTAGTGTTTGTTTCAGTGTTTGTTTCACTGTTTGTTTCAGTGTTTGTTTCAGTGTTTGTTTCATTGTTTGGTTTCAGTGTTTGTTTCAGTGTTTGTTTCAGTGCTTGTTTCATTCTTTGTTTCATAGTTTTGTTTCAGTGTTTGTTTCAGTGTTTGTTTCAGCGCTTGTTTCAGTGTCTGTTTCAGTTTTGTTTCAGTGTTTGTTTCAGTGCTTGTTTCAGTGTCTGTTTCAGAGTTTTGTTTCAGTGTTTGTTTCAGTGTTTGTTTCAGTGTTTGTTTCAGTGCTTGTTTCATTCTTTGTTTCATAGTTTTGTTTCATAGTTTTGTTTCAGTGTTTGTTTCAGTGCTTGTTTCAGTGTTTGTTTCAGAGTTTTGTTTCAGTGTTTGTTTCAGTGTCTGTTTGAGTGTGTGTTTGAGTGTCTGTTTCAATGTTTGCTACAGTGCTTCTTTGAGTGTTTGTTTCAGTGTTTGTTCCAATGTTTGATGCAATGTTTGTTTCAATGTTTGCTGCAGTGTCTGTTTCAATGTTTGTTGCAGTGTTTGTTTCAATGTTTGATGCAGTGTTTGTTTCGTGTTTTGTTTCAGTGTTTGTTTGAGTGTTTGTTTCAGTGTCTGTTTCAATGTTTGCTACAGTGTTTGTTTCAGTGTTTGCTGCAATGTTTGTTTCAATGTTTGCTGCTGTGTTTGCTGCAGTGTTTGTTTCGTGTTTTGTTTCAGTGTCTGTTTCAATGTTTGCTGCAGTGTTTGTTTCAATATTTTCTGCAGCGCTTCTTTCAGTGTTTGTTTCAGTGTTTGTTTCAGTGTTTGTTTCAATGTTTGTTTCAGTGTTTGTTTCAATGTTTGATGCAGTGTTTGTTTCGTGTTTTGTTTCAGTGTTTGTTTGAGTGTTTGTTTCAGTGTCTGTTTCAATGTTTGCTACAGTGTTTGTTTCAGTGTTTGTTTCCATGTTTTTTTCAATGTTTGCTGCAATGTTTGTTTCAATGTTTGCTGCAGTGTCTGTTTCAATGTTTGCTGCAGTGTTTGTTTCAATGTTTGCTGCTGTGTTTGCTGCAGTGTTTGTTTCGTGTTTTGTTTCAGTGTCTGTTTCAATGTTTGCTGCAGTGTTTGTTTCAATATATTCTGCAGCGCTTCTTTCAGTGTTTGTTTCAGTGCTTGTTTCAGTGCTTGTTTCAGTGTTTGTTTCAGAGTTTTGTTTCAGTGTTTGTTTCAGTGTTTGTTTCAGTGCTTGTTTCAGTGTTTGTTTCAGAGTTTTGTTTCAGTGTTTGTTTCAGTGTTTGTTTCAGTGCTTGTTTCAGTGTTTGTATCAGTGTTTGTTTCAGTGTTTGTTTCAGTGCTTGTTTCAGTGTTTATTTCAGAGTTTTGTTTCAGTGTTTGTTTCAGTGCTTGTTTCAGTGTTTGTTTCAGTGCTTGTTTCAGTGTTTGTTTCAGAGTTTTGTTTCAGTGTTTGTTTGAGTGTTTGTTTCAGTGTTTGTTTCAGTGTTTGTTTCAGTATTTTGTTTCAGTGTTTGTTTCAGTGTTTGTTTCAGTGTTTGTTTCAGTGTTTGTTTCAATGTTTGTTTCAATATTTGTTTCAGTGTTTGTTTTAGTGTTTATTTCAATATTTGCTGCAGTATTTCTTTCAGTGTTTTGTCTCAGTGTCTGTTTCAATATTTGTTGCTGCGTTTGATTCAGTGTATGTTTCAGTGCTTGTTTTTTGTTTGTTTCAGTGTCTGTTTCAATATTTGCTGCAGCGCTTGTTTCAGTGTTTGTTTCAGTGTTTGTTTCAGTGTTTATTTCAATATTTGCTGCAGTGTTTGTTTCAGTGTTTGTTTCAGCGTTTGTTTCAGTGTTTGTTTCAGTGTCTGCCTCAATATATGGTGCAGTGTTTGTTTCAGTGTTTATTTCAATATTTGATGCAGTGTTTGTTTAAGTGCTTGTTTAAGCGCTTGTTTCTGTGTTTGTTTCAGTATTTTGTTTCAGTGTTTGTTTCAGTGTTTGTTTCAGTGTTTGTTTCAGTGTTTGTTTCAATGTTTGTTTCAATATTTGTTTCAGTGTTTGTTTTAGTGTTTATTTCAATATTTGCTGCAGTATTTCTTTCAGTGTTTTGTCTCAGTGTCTGTTTCAATATTTATTGCTGCGTTTGTTTCAGTGTATGTTTCAGTGCTTGTTTTTTGTTTGTTTCAGTGTCTGTTTCAATATTTGCTGCAGCGCTTGTTTCAGTGTTTGTTTCAGTGTTTGTTTCAGTGTTTATTTCAATATTTGCTGCAGTGTTTGTTTCAGTGTTTGTTTCAGTGTCTGCCTCAATATATGGAGCAGTGTTTGTTTTCAGTGTTTGTTTCAGTGTTTGTTTCAGTGTTTGTTTCTGCGTTTGTTTCAGTGGCTTGTTTCAGTTTATTTCAGCGTGTGTTTCAGCGTTTGTTTCACCGTTTGCTTCAGTATTTGCTGCAATGTTTGTTTCAGGTTTATTTCAGAGTGTGTTTCAGCGTTTGTTTCACCGTTTGCTTCAGCGTTTGTTTAAGTATTTTCTGCAATGTTTGTTTCAGTGTTTATTTTTTGTTTTCTGTAGCAGCTGTTTCAATGTTTGCTATATTGTCTGTTTCTATGCTTGTTTTCACGTTTCATTGCTTGCTACAGTGTTTGTTTCAGTGTACATTTCAGTGTTTGTTGTAGTGCCTGTTTCAGTGTTTTATATAATGTCTGTTTCATTGTTTTCTATAGTGTCTGTTTCAATGTTTTCTATACTGTCTGTTTCAATGTTTTCTATACTGTCTGTTTCAATGTTTTCTATAGTATCTGTTTCAATTTTTTCTATAATGTCTGTTTCATTGTTTTCTATAGTGTCGATTTCAATGTTTTTATATAGTGTCTGTTTCAATGTTTTCTATACTGTCTGCTTCAATGTTTTCTATAGTGTCTGTTTCAATGTTTTCTATAGTGTCTGTTTCAATGTTTTCTATAGTGTCTGTTTCATTGTTTTCTATAGTGTCTGTTTCAATGTTTCTATAGTGTCTGTTTCATTGTTTTCTATAGTGTCTGTTTCAATGGTTTCTATAGTGTCTGTTTCAATGTTTTCTATAGTGTCTGTTTCAATGTTTTCTATAGTGTCGAGAACATGGTTGTTAGTTATTCTAATTGTTCACAGTTCTATATTTGACTTGTTCTTGTTCTAAATGTTCTTTTGCCTGTCAACGCCGAGTGAAAAATAAAGTGTTCTTGACACCGTTATTAGGTTCGTCTCACAGACTGTGATCTGTGTGACGTCAGATATTTCACTTGTATTGTGTAGGGAGTGGGGTTTCCTTACCGCCTCTGTTGTTGCATCTTGTTTATAGTACCTGTTGTGGACAACTGTTTACAAGTAGCCGCACTGTGTCCACGTAGTGTCCAGGTTGTGTTCACGTTTTTTCCACGTTGTGTCCAGGTTGAGCTCTCGTTGTGTCCAGGTTGTGTCCACGTTGTGTCCAGGTTTTGTCCACGTTGTATCCAGGTTGTGTCCACGTTGTGTCAAGGTTGTGTCCAGGTTGAGCCAACGTTTGTTCACGTTTTGTCCAGGTTGTGTTTCACGTTTTGTCCACGTTGTGTCCAGGTTGAGCCCACGTTTTGTCCACGTTGTGTCCAGGTTGAGCCCACGTTTTGTTCACGTTGTGTCAAGGATGTGTTCACGTTTTGTTCATGTTGTGTCCAGGTTGAGCCCACGTTTTGTCCACGTTGTGTCCAGGTTGAGCCCACGTTTTGTCCACGTTGTGTCCAGGTTGAGCCCACGTTTTGTTCACGTTGTGTCCGGGATGTGTTCACGTTTTGTTCATGTTGTGTCCAGGTTGAGCCCACGTTTTGTCCACGTTGTGTCCAGGATGTGTTCACTTTTTGTTCACCTTGTGTCCAGGTTGAGCCCACGTTTTGTCCACGTTGTGTCCAGGTTGAGCCCACGTTTTGTTCACGTTGTGTCCAGGATGTGTTCACGTTTTGTTCATGTTGTGTCCAGGTTGAGCCACGTTTTGTCCACGTTGTGTCCAGGTTGAGCCCACGTTTTGTCCACGTTGTGTCCAGGTTGAGCCCACGTTGTGTCCAGGTTGAGCCCACGTTTTGTTCACGTTGTGTCCAGGTTGTGCTCATGTTGAGTCCACGATGTGTCCAGGTTGAGCCCACGTTTTGTTCACGTTGTGTCCAGGTTGAGCCCACGTTTTGCCCACGTTGTGTCCAGGTTGAGCCCACGTTTTGTTCACGTTGTGTCCAGGTTGAGCCCACGTTTTGTTCACGTTGTGTCCAGGTTGTGTTCACGTTGTGTCCAGGTTGAGCCCACGTTGTGTCCAGGTTGAGCCCACGTTGTGTCCAGGTTGAGCCCACGTTGTGTCCAGGTTGAGCCCACGTTTTGTTCACGTTGTGTCCAGGTTTTGTTCACGTTTTATTCACGTTGTGTCCAGGTTGTGCTCACGTTGAGTCCACGATGTGTTCAGGTTGTGTCTACGTTTTATCCACGTTGTGTTTACGTTGTGTCCAGGTTGTGTCTACGTTGTGTTCACGTTTTGTCCACGTTGTATCTACATTGTGCCCAAGTTGTGTCCAGGTAGTGTCCACACAATTTAATTTCTTTTCTCTGGATAAAGCTCAGAACTGGTATTGTTCCCACTCTTTCCTTATTACTGCACCTCCTATTTTGTATCCTTTTGCCACATGAAGTATTCTTCGAAGATATCTCATTTCAGTAGTTGCAGCCTCTCTAAGATGTGTGTGAGAAAAGGGAATGTAGGAACCAGAAACGACAATTAGAAAATAGATCATAAGGGACAAAACAATTTATTAAAACAGCAAGAATGGTATTTGCTTATTTCTGAGAGTAAAAAAAAGTAAAGTACCCCCGTCACGTCAAGTGGCGTATAGGGAATATGGTGTTAGTGACCGTATATTTTACAGACCTTCGGCACATGATTTTTGGGGTAGTGTGGTCGGTATTACGCCCGTGCTGCTTCACTTTCCCTGAAAAAAATCAGGTACCCATTAAAGACTGGGTGAACCCGGAAGCCGTCGGTTGGGATCGAACCCTACCTCTTGTCCTTTGTAATCCAGTTCACTAACCACTGGCTATCGCGGCTCCCTTTATTTCTGAGAGATGAACATTTTTCTCTTAAGTGGTCGAATAAGGATAGACAGAGAGACGAACATGGCCATTCCTACACTATATTGGGAAAGAAAAAACTTAATGGTTTGCCCATCTAGAAAGAATGCCATCCTATTCCTTATCATCTATCTATTGGCCTTTCGAGCCGCAGCCGGCTCTTAAGGGATAGACCCAGATACTCCTTCTCTTATCTAAATTTTTATTCTAGCAGTTTTCAATCCTTGTAAAGATCTTTTATCAAATCTCGCCATTTGTCTCTGTTCTGTGCAAGCAACTCTATCTCACTGAGGGAGCCGATTCATGCTGCTCTTGCCTTTCTGGTCAATGTTCTTCTCAGTGTCTCTCTAGGTAGGCCTCTTTTCCTCTTACCTGTTGTTTCCCAAATGAGAGCTTGCTTTGTTATTCGGTTATTATCTCTCCTCACCACATGTCCAACATATTCCTGATCATACAATGCATATATTAATAGACGAGAAAAGAGGAGAACAAGGGGCAAGCCCAGAGTAAGATAGACAACATCAAAGAAACACTACAGAAGAATAAATGAACAATGGTTGAAAGATGCCAGATGGGCGAGAACCAGAATCTCTCTCATCACACTCGACACCCGAATCGGTAGAAGAGGAAGTGAAGAAAGAAACAAAAGAAAGAAAAGATCTTTCTATTTTCCTTTGATATTAAAGTCCCGAAACAAACACTACAGCAAGCAGAATCGCTCAAGCGAAGTTTATTGCTTCAAGACTTCTGAGATATTAATCTATCCAAGACTTCTCAGATATTAATCTATCCAAGACTTCTCAGATATTAATCTATCCAAGACTTCTATCTAGGAGAATTTGAATAAAGCGTAGCTTGAGAGCTGTGTAAATTAAACTGTGAAATCAATCAAGGTTGCGTCTTAAGGTCATGACATCATGTATTGTGCTCAAGTTTTTTCTGAACAATTGAAGTTTCAACTCCCTTGTGTAAGTTATTCAGGTTGTGTGCGTCACACAATCAGTCATGTAACGAACTTTCCCAATATTTGCCAACAGAAGCAAAGAAGAGTAAGCTACGTTATATAATTAATTTTTAAATACTCGATTATTTCCCTTGATTTTCCAATCAACATAACTAAATTAGGCTAAACTGATAGTAGACCAGTAGTAGTAGAGATAGTAGTAACTGACAGTAAACAAATGAAAAGACAGTTAGAGGCCACAGAAATCGGATTTCTCAGAAGAATGTTGAAAGTTCCCTGGACAGCTAAAAAAGACCAATGAGAAAAATCTCAAAGAGGCCACACAAAAGGGAAACTCTTAAAAAACATCAGAAAGAAACAATCAACTTTGGAAGTGGAAAGTTGGAATACTTGGTACAACATGCAAAATACAAGGAAAGAGAGATCGTGGGCGACAAAGAGAGATAATACTAGATAGCTTGGTGCCATGGCATGGAAAACAGTTAACACAGAACTGATACGATGCACTGTAGATAGAAGATTGTGAAAGGACATTATCGCCTACGCCAAACGGTATGGCACAAGATGATGATGGTGAAACTTGCTCCTTGTAAACTCACAGATAGCTGCTTATTGTAATCGCTGATTTTAATTTCAGTTCTAGCCTAATTCTAGATCATTTTTCAGCAGTTATTTGTTAAGATAATCATATAATCTACATCATTCGGTTTATTCTTTAAATGTCTATTTTATGAAAGTGGGTTCACATTTGTGGCACTGCACAAAACGTCATCAATGTGTTTGTTGTGCGACTGACGTTTTAGCACATTACAATTATTACATGAGGGATTGTCACTTTCATTTTTGGATGTAAAATACGGTGTAATATAAGGGAATCATAGGAGGAAGAGGTATGTATTACAGCACTCAGACAAAAATGACAAAAAAATGACAAACAGACAAAAAAACAAGAATGTTCCGAAGCAGGAAATCGAACCCGGACTCCATGTCACTGAGTCTTGCCACGAGAAGTCGAACGCTAGGGAACACTGCCACTCAGTCCCAACTAAAAAATTAGCCATCATCGACAATGTCTTACGCTCAGGCGTTCTCGTGACTGTAGCATAGGGTTACGATCACAACCTGGAAGATTTTGTCTGAGATTGAACTGAACGTGACTCGCCAAGAAGTAGCCAAAGACACCAAGACAACAACACTTTAAAACACGAGACATTACACATTTGATAAATTGATAATTGTATATAGTGGAGTATTTAGTTCTCTACCTGGTCTGTTACTACAATTTAAGTTATAGACTATATACATTTATATAATTATAATATGGTAAATAATTATATTATAATAATAAGTAAATATGTCAATTAAATGGGAGCCGCAATAGCTCTGTTGTTAGTGAAATGGACTATAAAGGACAAGAGGTCGGGTACGATCCTGATCGACAGCTTCCAGGTTCAACCAGCCATAATGGGTACCGGTTTTTTTTATGGGAAAGTAAAGCGGCATTGGCGTAATACCAAGCACATTACTCTAAAAATCATGTGCCGAAGGTCTGTAAAATTTGTGGCCACTAACACCATATTCCCTATACGTCACTTGGTATGACGGCGCTCTTGACTTTTTATGTCAATTAAATTTTTTTTTTAAATCTTGAATTTGATTGTAAACCTTCCAGCACCGGCGTCGAAACGGCTCGTAGTGTTTGTGGTCATTCATCTCTATTCTGGGCAACATGTTTGATCTGTTTCAAGGAGTCTCTGCCTGTCAACTTTGCTCCTCTTATAATTGGTCTTTTCAGTGCCTCTCTAGGTCTTCGTCTTTTTCTGTATCCTGATGTTTCCCACAATAGAGCCTGGTTTTAGATCCCTTAGTTATCTCTTCTCAACACATTCCCGACATATGTCCATCGTCTCCTTCTAATTGTAGATGAGATTGTTGGTTGCATGGTCATCTCTCTTATATCAATATTAGTCTTGAATTCATTATATTGTACATCGAATATTCTTCTTAAGCATTTGTCTTCGATAGCATTTCGTTTTTTTCTAAATCTGTTTTGTTGCTTTCTTGCTTTCACATATATAAGTAAGGGTTACTAATGCATTTATGTTGAAAAAGAATATTCTAAGTTTAGTTTTCCTGATTAGTATTTTTTATTTCCATATTTTATCATGTTTTTTTTTAATTTGCCGTCGCTTTTACTAACCTACTTCTGATCTCTTCTTTTGTTGCACCTTCTTTTACTAACCTACTTCTGATCTCTTTCTTTTGTTGCACCTTCTTTTACTAACCTACAACTGATCTCTTTCTTTTGTTGCACCTTCTTTTACTAACCTACTTCTGATCTCTTTCTTTTGTTGCACCTTCTTTTACTAACCTACTTCTGATCTCTTTCTTTTGTTGCACCTTCTTTTACTAACCTACTTCTGATCTCTTTCTTTTGTTGCACCTTCTTCATCTATATTACTGTCAAATATACATGGTGATTTACTATTCCCAATTCCTGACTATTTAGATAAACATTTTAAAAAAGAGCAATTATATTAAATAAGTGACATAAAACAATTGAATGTATCACTCCAGAAACTGTCACATTAGTCACATTTTGAGATGCCTCCCATTAAAAGCATTAATTTCAAAAACCTTCTAGCGCAAAACAAAAGTTACATCGTCTACAAAATTAAATTGTTTGTTTCGCGTCCAAAATTAGAACACCCCCATAAAATAAAACAAATATAAAATTGTATAAAACAGCTTTTTAAAAAAAAAGAAGAAGAAGAAAGACAACTAAAAATTGCAAACGTTACAGCGTTACATTTGCAAAAAGTTTCATTTAATTGTGTCCCGTCCTCTTTTTAGTAAAACGTTCTTTTATACAAGTATACATTTTTTTTTCTTAATTATGATCTGTTACTCAAACAGTGACCAACTTTGTGCTATGAAAGTCAAACATGGACCCTTTCTAAATCACATTTAAGAAAGATCAATACATGTGAGATGCGATGCTTGAGAAAAGTAACAAACAACACAATAAGAGATAGAATACCAAATGAAACCATAAGAAAAATGGAAGGAACAAAACCCTGCCAAGAATATATAGAACAACAACAACTTAAATGGTTTGGCCACCTGGTCAGAATGAATCCTCACCAATCACCATCAAGGGCGTTCTTCTCGAGAATGCATGGAAAAAGACCAAGAGGAAGACCCAGAAGAAGATGGATAGATGCAGTGACAGAGACATGTAACAACAAAGGAAATCACTAATTCAGACAATTCGAGCAGCACAAGAACGACAAATGATATAAACCACGACACCTTTTAGGTATCAGTGAAAGAGAAAAGAAAACTCAAACAGTTTTACAGCCCCGCCCCCCCCCCCACACGATATTATATATATATATATATATATATATATATATATATATATATATATATATATATATATATATATATATATGTACATTTTCATAAAATATACATTTTAAGATTGATCGGAATGTAACAGATTGAGAACATCTTGAACCAAAAACCAGGTGAGTGGAGATGTCATCTAGCACTAGGGCTGCAGGCGGTCAGACGTGTTTACCCTTCATCCAAGCATACCCCCTGTAAACAAGCATGCATGCCAAAGCAAGTTGGATCAAAGAGGGAACGCTACCGGTGCAGATAAAAAATGCCGTGATCTTATGGTTATGGTTAGTCGAAGGCCGCGGTATCACTACAAACGAATTAAAATCTATAATTGCTCAACCGCCATTGCCAGTGGAATCATCCGAATTAAAACTCATCTCATTTAAGGATCCAAACAAAGAAAGGCAGCTGCAGTCCCCATCATAGCAGTTACAGCACACGCCAAAAGACATAAGGCCAAGCGGCAGCGAAAGTGAAAGCAGCTGAAGTGTTCTTTGTTATACGATATCATCATCCATCGTAAGCAATTGGAATATCAAAACACGATGCGGATTTTAAAAAAAAATCTGAATGTATGCACAGACCACTAACTTGGCCGTGATGTCTTGGGCCGAAGGACATAAATATCGCAAATTTCTATAAACCACGGCACGACGCATCTGCACCACTTAACGCCCTTTTAGGACGGACGATAAAGAAGAGTTGTCGTCAGGTGAAAGCAGCAGCAAAGGAAGAAACTTACAAATCAGCAAAGGAATAAACTTACAAATGCTGCAACTTTCAAGACCTGTAACTTAATGTCACTCTTATTTTAAAACAAACTAATGAGACATAAATATTATCAACCACATTATAATGTTTAAGGAGCCGCGATAGCTCAGTGGTTAGTGAACTGATCTACAAAGGACAAGAGTAGGTTTCAACCTCAACAGACGGCTTCCGGTTTCACCCAGCCTTTAATGGGTACCGGGTTTTTTTCTGGAAAGTAAAGCGGCACGGGCGTAATACCGACCACATTACCCCAAAAATCTTGTGCTGAGGTCTGTAAAATTATGGTCACTAACACCATATTCCCTATACGCCACTTGGGGTGATCTTTACTTTACTTACTTCTATCTATTGACCTTTCGAGCCGTAACCGGCCCATAGGGCGTAGACCAAGATACACCTTCTCCTATATGAATTTTTGTTCTAGCAGTTTTCAAGATATTTTATCAAATCTCGCATCTGTCTCTGTTCTGTGCAAGCAGTTCTATCTCATTGAGGGAGCCGATTCCTGCTGCTCTTGCCTCTCTCATCAATGTTCTTCTCAGTGTCTCCCTGGGTCTTCTCTTTTTCTTTTACCTGTTGTTCCCATATGAGGGCTTGCTTTGCTATTCGATTATTATCTCTTCTCATCACATGTCCAACGTATGACCTCGTCTTTCTTTATTACTGAAGATATTAGTGGTTGATTGGCGATTTCTCTAATTTCCTCGTTTGTTTTGAATTCGTTCCATTCTATACAAGTATTTTCCTTAGACATTTATTTTCGAATGCGTTCAACTTTGTTCTATATCTCTTATGTTTTCCAGCTTTCACACGCATACGTAAGGGTTGATAGTACATTTGATTTGAATAGCCTAAGTTTTGTGTTTGTGCTAATGATTTTGATTTCCACAACTTTTCAAGGCTTCTGAAAGACATTGCTGCTTTAGCCAGTCTGATTCTAATTTCTTTGCTCGTATCCCCTTCTCGATCAATGTGACTTCCAGATAGATGAAGTGATCGATCTCTTCTACTGGTTTGTTTTCCATGTATATTTTGTCACTTGTTGGAATACTTACTTACTTACTTACATTAAAATGTTTGTTTGCTTGGTTTCAAGAGGCAGTATCACTTCAGTCAGAATATTCCCATATCCGCTCCGTTTCAAGGACTTTAACTAAAATACCACTTTTGTCTAAAAACAAATTGATGTGACACAAACATAATTTTTTAAAAATATATTTTTTCTTTGTCTAGTTTCACGAAGTAGTGTTACTTCAGTCAGAACATTTCCATATCTGCTTCGGTTCCCTTTCCAACAGTCAGTGCTGGGCGTACACACTAACATTTCCTGTTGCATGCTGATTGTGATTTCTTCGTTTATGGTTATGGAGGGCCCACAGGTACCACAGCAAACGAATTAAAATCCATAATTGCTCAACCGCCCGTGCCAGTGAAATCATCCGAATTACTATCTCATCTCCCAAACAAAGTAAAGTAACTGTAGTCCCCATCATAGTAGTCTCAGCACACGCCAAAAGAAATAAGGCGAAACCGCACAGAAAGTGAACACAGCCAACTGTTCCTTGTCATACGATATCATCATTCATCGTAAACAATTTGAATGTCGAAACATGATCAAAACGGTTGAGACACACAGCTCACTTAACAGAGTGCACAGAGCACTTAACTCAGTAGCTCCTGCAACAAGCCAGACTTGGAATATGAGGAAACTGCAACAAGGAACACTTTTCAGACATATCCTTTAACGGTTCCTGCCGCCTATCTACCATATTGACCGGAAGTTCACATCCTCCTGAAAATGATGATCGTCATATTTTTAAAAAAAAATATATATCGCTTGATGATGTTAGGACATCGCTTTTGACTCCAAATCCGAAGATATAAAACACAGTTAGTCGTCGAATTATCCCCGTTGCACATCAAACAACAGACTGTAAGATTAGCGTACGGCCGGTCTAGGGATATACGATGAGCACAGCTGACGTGCATTTAGGTACTAAATAGACAAATAATAAAATATTGGAATTCTTGTTGCGCAGATAATTTGTATTTCAGTATCCTGGGATATCCAATATAAATAGATCGGCTGCAATTCTTTTCGGGGCAAATTGGCGTTGATATCAACATGAACAATACATTAGGCATGATTGTTACCAACGCAACCAGTTGCATGCGTCATGATATGTCTTAATAAAGAACTCTTACAAATTACTCACTTGACCTACCTAGCATATTACCTTTTTCAGTGGGTTTATTTATATATACTCTGACAGATCTTTCTTAGCATTACAGTTTTTTTTCTGTTTTTTTTTATATGAAATAACAGAGAGTAAATAAATGAAAATTGATATAAAATACATAGTTTGTTCGGACAATTTGTTTAAGAAATGAGAAACAAAATGTTAAGAGAATCACAAGGTATTAGTTGAAATAACTGATGAAACGCCAATAAAATAAAAGCCACAAAACTAATTCCAAGGTTCAACGAGCCTGTAATGTGAGCCAGTCAGTATTCACTGCTCTCGGGGTACGGAATGTGCACAAGGGAGTAAAATGTCACGTGATAGAAACTACGCGTGGCACTCTGACATCTAGTACTTTTAACTTTAATACACTAAACAGGTATATGGAGTTGTAAAAACATAAAAGAAATACTCAGCAAATACTAACATTAGACTGGTGTGTGATACGAATTCTTACATATTAATGCGAGA